>JADRCD010209631.1:0-31723 GCA_019843815.1 Montemys delectorum | reverse complement strand
AAAAAAAAAAAAAAAAAAAAAAAAAAAAAGAGAGAGAGAGAGAGGAAAAAAGGAAAAGGTTAAGCAGTGATGGTTCACATCTTTAATCCCAGCACTCGGGAAGCAGAGGTAAACTGAACCTGAGGCCAGCCTGATCTACAAAGCAAGTTCTAGGACAGCCTTGACTATATAGAGAAATTCTGTCTTGAAAAATCAAAACCAAAACTAAACCAAACCAAAAAATAATGTGAACAGCCTTTATTGGTTACATCAGTCAGTTGAAGAGTACTGATCGTGATTGAAGCCAGGGTCTTGTCTGCTAGGCAAGTGCGTCTACTGGTAGGCTACATACCCAGCTCCTTGAAGACTTTTGGTTTAACACTTGAAAAAATATGTGTATGTGCACTTGTGCGTGCACAAGAGTGAATTTGTGCGTGTAAGAGCAGTGTCTGCAGAGACCAGAGGAGAATATTGGATCTAGTCAAGTTAGCGTTTTAGGTGGTGGTGAGTCACTGGACATGGGTTTTGGACCAAACTTACTCTTCTGCATGGAAAGTGTGCACTCTTGATTTCTGAACCATCTCCAGCCTCAAACTGTTTCTGCTACTTTTTATTAGTAAAAGGTTTGCTTATTATCTGTGTATATGAGTGTTTGTGTTTGTCTATGTGTACCATGTGCATTCTTGTGACTGTAGAGGCCAGAAGTAGGGGTCAGATCCCCTGTAACTGGAGATCCGACGGTTGTGAGTTCCAATGAGTGTAGAATTAAGGCTGGGTCCTCTGAAGAGCAGCAAGTGTTCTCAACCACTGAGCTAGCTCTCTAGCCCTCCCCTGCTTACAACAACTTTTTAAAAACATTTTTTAAAGATTTATTTATTTTATGTATGTGAATACAATGTCACTCTCTTCAGACATACCAGAAGAGAGCATCAGATCCCATTACAAATGGTTGTGAGCCATCGTGTGGTTGCTGGGAATTGAATTCAGGTCCTCTGGAAGACAGTTAGCGCTCTTAACCACTGAGCCATCTTTCCAGCCCCTTAAAAAACTACTCACTTAGAGGGCGGGGGGGGGGGGAAGAGAAAGTCAGAGGTCAATCTTGGTGTTCCTGGAATGGCACTCTCCTTCCTTCCTTTTTATTTGAAATAGGGGCTCTGACTAGCCTGGAACTTACCAATTAGTCCAGGCTGTCTAGTCAAGGAGACTTGAGGATCTACTTGCCTCTGTCTCTCCAGCTCTGAGATTACAAGTGTGGGTCATTGGACCACAATGCCCATGCTTTCTTTTTATTTGTTTTTAAATATTGATTCTGGGGACTGAACTTAAGTCTTTATTGTTTATGTGGTCAAAGCTTTACTGAGATGCCCCCATAGCCTTATTTGTGGTTTGTCTCATTTTGTTTGAAATAGAATCTTATCATATAACAGCCTTAGTTGTCCTGGAGCTTGGTGTAAACCAGACTGCCTCTGCCTCTTTAGTGCTGGGATTATAGGCGCGTACCATCATATTTGGCCTGTCACCTATGTTTAAGTCATATATTCATCAGGCATTTATCAAACATCTGCTATGGGATGGACTAGCCCAGATATCAAGTGTAGGAAAAAAAAAACAGGTTCAAATCCTGCTCTAGAGAAACCTATCTGTTCATATAAGGCAGGTTAAAAGCAAAAATTTAGTCATTTTCCTTCCCCCCCCCCCCCCCCCCAAAAAAAAAAAAAGAGAACGGATCTTCCTATGTAGACTTGGCTAGCCTAGAACTTACTGTGTTGACTTGGCTGGCTTCAGTGATCGCCTTACTTCAGCCTCTTGAGAGCTGAGATTGTAGGCATGCACCATTACACCCAGCAATAGCTCTCTCTCTCTTCTCTCTCTCTCTCTCTCTTTCTTTCTTTCTTTCTTTCTTTTTTTTTTTTTTTTTTTTTTTTTTTTTTGAGGCAAGGTCACACTGCATAGTCTTGGCTGGCCTGGAACTTGCTATATAGGCTGAACTAGCCTTGAACTCACAGAGATCCACTTGCCTCTGCCTACCGAGTACTAGGATTAAAGGCATGCACCACCACCTTTGGCTTATTTTTTCCATTTATGTATGTGTGTTTGTGAGTGTCCTTGTGTCTGTGTTGTGAGAGTTGTGTGTGTGTGTGTGTGTGTGTGTGTGTGAATGTGCTCGAGCTTGCGTGTGCATGTGCCACCCCCTTTCACCCAGAGAGGCCAGAAGAGGGTACTAGATTACCTGTAGCTGGAATTACAGATAGTTTGTGTGCTGTCTGAGAGTGCCGGGAACCAAACTTGGGGCTTCTAGAAGAGCAATAATGCTCTTAAATGCTTGAGTCACTTACTCAGCACTCATAGCCCCTTAAGGAAGATCCTCAATATATTGCCAAGGACATCTTTGAGCTGGTGATCTGCTAAGGTCTGGAGTCCTAGCTGTGTGCCACCATGCCCAGCTCCATTCTTTTCCTGACCAAAAACTCCAGCGCTGTAATTTTGTAGACGACTTTGTACAAACCTTTGTAGCTCAGTTTTCTCATCTATAAAATGTGGATTACAGTTGCTTGAAAGCAACTGTGTAGAGTGAATGGAGAATGGGTGTAAACCCTGTAAATGCTAGAGCTCCTCTCTTCCCCCAGTGCCTTTTAACTAGCAGTGTTATTCTGTCAGTTAAGTAGCACCAGGAGACATGGTGCACCCTGGTTTGAGAAATTAAGCCTTTTTCTTGCCATGTTTACAAAGTTAGTTTTGAGTAGGAGGGATGTGCACGATTGAAAGGGCATGTTTTAATGAGCAGTTGTCAGTAGGGAAGTTGGGATTTACAAGGACTTAAATGTTCCACATGGAAAAGCAACTTGTGCTCCTGTCAGAACTTGTGCCTTGCCAACTTTCAGGCCCTTTTAGGCCCTTTTGTACTCCTTTCAGGCTCCCCAGGTTTCCTGGTTACAGTTTAATTGAAGGTGGAGTTTTCTTCCTAAGGGCTGGTAGAACTTGATGTGTGTCTGCAGTGAAGGTTAGCTACATGTGTGACTAACATTGAAGTTGGGGCTTACAATCCAAATAAAACAAATTCCTAGTCTCCACTGACAGCATCTAGCTGACTGCTCAAGTCAGTGATGGATTTGTAATGCATTTAGTAGACTGATGGCACCTTTTGAAATCTGCATTCTTCAGTATTATAAATATGGAAATGTTATTTTTTTGGCCATTGGCCATTGGCTCTCAGGACCCACAGCAGGTATTATAGTTACACATTTGCAAAGTGAAAACAAGAACACCTTTAAAAGAGTGGATCACAAACCCAAAGTGAGGAAGTTCTTTATTCGGAATTGTCTGTGCCCCTTTCTTGTTCTGAGCAGTTGGAGTGCTTTTGCATTGAGTATGGGCCATGTGCTCCATGAAGGAGCAGCAGCAGCATGCCTTCTTTTATTTCTCAGTGAAGATCGGAAAGGAAGACAATTTTAATGCACCTGAAATGACTCTTTTCATCTCACTGCTCTATATAACAGACCAGCATGCTTTAGGGTCAGGAGTCTACCTAGAGATTGAAGTTTAGTCACAGGCTGTTAAGTAACAAGTGATTGTTACAAGTCAGTTTCCTCAGTGGTAAAGTGAGTTAGGTGAACTAGAGCACTAGGGTCTCTCCTGAGTCTAAAATTGTTTGTTGCTATATTAAGCGTATTGTTCCCTTTTACACATTAGTATAGTTGACTGCTGCTGACTATTAAGTTCTTCTGGGAGATAATCACCAAAGTTAGTAATTTTAGTCCCCTTAAAAATCTGTTTCTAAGCAGTGACATATATCAGAATTACAAAATCATCTGAATTTTGTAGAATATTGTGTAAATGAATAAAGTAGCTCCAATCATTTAGCTTTGTGTGTTTTTTATTTTTCACATTCTTTTTGCAGATGAAAGAACTTTGGGAGGTTGTTGTTTCGTGTATGTAAGTCATAAGATCAGAAGTCCACATTCCACTGAGCCCAGCAGATATAATCTCAGGCAATTGCATCAGAGCTCATTCAGAATTCCTCTTTAAATAATCACTGGCTAGTGACGCAGCCCTCTGCCTAGGTTGGTTGCACTCTCTCTGTCTCTGTCTCTCTCTTTCCCCTCCCTTTAAAAAAAAAAACCACTCTGGGTACAATTTGTACTCTGTACTGTGCCATACATGCTAAATTTTCAAACCATATAATTTTCAAGTGTGATTTAATTTTTCAGAGGATTATGTCAACTTCTGGCTTTTCCGAAAAGATGCTGTAAACCTTTCCACTCACTGTCAGTGTCTTATTGTATCGTACTCTCAAACCAATACTTAATGCTGACAGGTTGATTTTACAGATTGCTCTGTAAAGGCTTGGTTGGTTAGAAACTGGAAGTACGTCTCCCTTGTAACACCTTTTGAATTAAGGAGCCAATTAATTTTCTGACTCTCACTGGCTGGCTTTGGTCCTGGAGTGTCTAAGCAGGCTTCTTCACATTGATCATCTGAACGGTGACTGCTGTGTTTAGTGTCATCTTTTGTTCCTGACTCCTGCTAGAGAGAAGTGGCTTGCTTTTTCAACTTGTTAATTTTAAGACTGCTTGAGTCTGTCCCTTTCGTTCATTCATTTTTCTTTTCCCAGTATTGGAGATGGAACAGGGCATTGCTGATTCTGGGCAAGCACTCTAGCTAGCACTGAGCTACCTCCCTAGACCGAGTCTGGACTTTTCAAAAACGGTTTAGAGGGGCACATGTGGTAGTATAAGCCTTTAATCCTGGGGCTCAGGAAGCAGAGGCAGGTGGATCTCTATGAATTTCAGCTAGGCTTAGTGAGACCCTGTCTTTAAAAAAAAATGCTTAGAGACTGTGTATAAAATATTCCTAAATACGTAAGTAGAGAAGAGTCATCAGGAGTAGGTCCAGCAGTCTTATGTCAGTGTCCTGGTTGTTTATTTTTTGTCAACTTGACACAGGCTAGGGTCATCTGGGAAGTGGAGACAGTGCCTCCATCAGATGGCCTGGAGGCAAGTCTATTGGTGTAGGAGGGCCCAGCTCACTGTGGAGTGCCATCCCTGGGCAAGGGGTGGTAGATAATATAAGAAAGCAAGCCGCGAGGAGCAAGCTGGTAAGCAGTGTTCCTCCATGGCCTCTGCTTCAGTTCCTGCCTCCAGGTTCCTGCCTTGAGTCTTGCTTTGACTTATTCTGACGATGGACTGTGAGTTAAATAAACCCTTTCCTTCCATGTTGCTTTTGGTTATGGTGTTTTATCCCAACAGTAGGAAGCAGACTAAGGTAGTTAGGTAACAGGAGACACATGGAGTGATGGTTTCTGACCTTATGGGAGTATTTAACATGTTTTTACACATAGTTATGAGTGCTTTTACTCTGACACCTGGCCCTCTAGAGTTAGGGTAAGTTAGGTTCGATAAAGATATTGAAGGATGGAAAGACACAGAACTAAATGGAAGTATGGACAGTGGATATGCAGCACCCTGCTTAAAGTTGTTATTGTTGTTGTATGCATGTGTGTGTGTGTGTGTTTGTGGTGTGTCTACTTGCGTGTGTGTGCGTATATGTACATGCATACAGTCACCAGATCAGAGGATTGATACCCTGGGTGTTAGTCTTTCCTCCCTACCTTGTTTGAGAAAAGGATCTCTTGTTTCTACACTACGTATGCCAGAGTCCAGTGAGTGTCCAGGGTTCGGTCTTTGCCTCCATCTCTTGGTAGTAGCCCGGGGATCACAGACACACATCTGGCTTTTACATGGTTTCTGGTGGTTTGAACTCAGGTCATTGTGCTTGTATGCCAAACACTTTTACCCAATGAGGCATCTTAGCCCCTTAGCCCTAAAGTTTCTTTTTTGTTTGTTTTGAGTAGGGTGTGATGGGACATGTCTGTAGTCCCAGCACCTGGGGGATGGAGGCAGGAGAATCAGACATTTAGGTATCTTTAACTATTTGTTGGCTCCATGTCTGCGTGGGCTACATAAGACTCTGTCTAATCAAGAGGCTGGGGAGATGGCTCAGTGGGTAAGAGCACTTGTTTTGCAAGCGTAAGACCTAAGCTCCGATACAAAAAGCCAGGCATGGCTGCACAGGCCCATGACTCCAGCACTAGGGGTGAAGATAGGTGAATTCTAAGAGCCAGCTGGCTAGCCAGCCTACCTAAAACAGCAGACTTCTAGTTTTGTGAGAGACAGTGTCCCAAGGCAGTTAAATCAGAGAGCAATAGACAAAGACCTTTGATAACCTGATTTGGCCTCTCTGTACACTTGTGTATAGGTACATATACCCACACCCTTGTGTACCACAAAGGTACACCACAGGCACACAACATATGCACACACACACACACACACACACACACGCACGCCCACACATGCTCACACACTCACACACACATATACACACATACACACGTGTGCGTGTGCATACACTCATATTAATTTTGTTTTAAGCTGGCTCCCAGGCTATTTAGATGATTCAGCCAAAAATGAGTTTGCATAAGCATGTTGATATGAACTTGACTTTGGATACCCAGAATCCATGTGAAAATATAGGTATAAGACCAGGAGTAGTAGGTGGATATCTGTGGGTTTAAGGCCAGCCTGGTCTACAGAGTGAGTTCCAGAACAGCCAGGGCTACATAGAGAAACCCTGTCTTGAAAAATTAAACAAGTAGCCAGGCAGTGGTGGCGCACACCTTTAATCCCAGCACTTGGGAGGAAGAGGCAGGTGGATTTCTCTGTTTGAGGCCAGCCTGGTCTACAGAGTGAGTTCCAGGACAGCCAGGGCTACACAGAGAAACCCTGTCTTGAAACTTTCCCCCTGCCAAAAAAAAACCAAAAAAAAAAAAAGCAAATAGATAAATCTAGGCATGGTGGCACCCACCTGTAATCCCAGTAATAAGGACCTGTAGAAAGGAGAATTCTTGGGGATTGTTGGCTAGCTAGTCTAGCCAGATCAATGAGCTCTAGGTAGAGCATCGAGAGATCTGTCTTGGATCTGGGAGGGGCCCTTGAGGCTCTGCTCCTGAGGATTAATAATGACTGGGCAAGGGGAAAAGACATTTTCTTCAGTGGTAAAGCCACTAGTAATGTGCCCATGTCTCTTAACTCTTAACCCTTTAACCCATAATACCTTAATCTCTGGCCAAAACTCCGGTAAGCAACCCTAGTGAAACTCATTGGAAAACATACATACAGACACACACACACACACACACACACACACACACACGAGAGGAGAAGGTAGACAAGTAGTAGGGGAACAAGGGAGGGTATTGGAGATCCATGATTGTGATCAAAATACATTATATGGGGTTTGGCAAGATGACTTAGAGGGTAAAAGCACTTGTTGCCAAAACTAACAACCTGAGTTCAATCACCCAGATCCATATTGTAGGTGGAAGGAAAGAACCAGTTCCTGCAAGTTGTCCTCTCACTTAGACATTTCCACCTACCCCAATAAGTAAAAAAAAAAAAAAGAGAGAGAACAAATATTAAAAAATATTATATACATGCATAAATCACAATGGACCCATTATTATATATAAAACCAGTATGTCCCAAGTCTTAATTACTTTTCTATTGCTGTGATAAGATATCATGACCAAGGCAACTTACAAAGGAAAGCATTTGATTTGGGGCTAATGGTTTCAGAAGGCTAGAATCCACAATGGATGAGCAAAGGCTTGTGGCAGGAGCAGCTAAAAGCTACTTGACCCACATCTTGACCCACAAATAGTCAAAGAGAGAAAGGCTAGGAATGGCCCAAGTCTTTTGAAATTTTAAAGCCTGCCTTCAAATGACAAGACATATCTCCTTCAGTCCTTCTAAAACAGTTCCACTGACTGGGGACCAAATATTCAAAGCCTGTGGGAATCATTCTCATTTAAACCATTGCAGCTAATAAAAATTTTTTCTTTTTTCTTTTTTTTTGGTTTTTCGAGACAGGGTTTCTCTGTGTAGCCCTTGCTGTCCTGGAACTCACTCTGTAGACCAGGCTGACCTCAAACTCAGAGATCCACCTGCCTCTGCCTCCCAAGTGCTGGGATTAAAGGCGTGTACCACCAGTGCCTGGCTAATAAAAACATTTTCAAGTTCATAATCTTCCTACCTCTGCTTCCTAAGTACTGGGACTCTTGGTATATACTACCATGCCCAGCTCAATCTTTTTTTAACATCCGAGTTTTGGAGTGCTAGAAATAGAGAGTTAAAGCAACTGTGAGAGTTGGAGAGATGGCTCCATGGTTATGAGTACTTGCTGTTCTTGCAGAGGATCCAGGTTCAGTTCCTAGTACTCACATGATAGCTTACAACCATCCATCAATCCAGTTTCTAGGACTCCAACACCCTCTTCTGACTTCTGCAGGCACCAGGCTTATATTTAGTGCACATGTATACATTCAGGAAAAATACTCATACACATTAAGTAAAATCTTTAAAGTATTTTTTAAAGTGGGGAAGAGAAATTTGTGATCTCTCTATCCCATAAAGACCATCCTACCCACATTTAAGATTTATTCTGGCCGGGTGGTGGTGGCACACACCTTTAGTCTCAGCACTTGGGAGGCATAGGTAGGCAGATTTCTGAGTTTGAGGCCAGCCTGAGGCCAGCCTGATCTACAGAGTGAGCTCCAAGACAGCCAGAGCTACACAGAGAAACTCTGTCTTGAAAAAAACAAAAAACAAAAAAACAAAAACAAACAAACAAAAAAAGATTTTATTCTGTGATCCTCAGCACACCTAAGTTGCTGCTGAAACCCAGGCTCTAGTACCAGCATTCCTTTCTCCTTGGTCAGTGTCACTAGTTATTGCATTGGTTTGAAACAGTGGCTCTTTTATGGCCTGCACTCTACTAGTGTTCAGCGACACCACACATTTTCTCTTGTTGAAGGAACCAGCTTCTGAGAGGTCAGAGTAAATGGTGGCTTAAGGTGGCTTGCTGTCTGTCATTCATTAGTGTTCTCAATGGCTAAAGTCCCTCTCCAGATACTTTACCTCATGTAGACTCTATTTTCTCTATAGCTTGTGGTTTTGCTCTCTGGGCCACAAAAGTGTATTTGTGACAAACAGTGGCCAGTCACACTGTTATGCCATTTGCTTCTCTGCCTCAGTGCGCACGGGGAAAATCATTCCGTCTCCATTTGGAAGTCCAGGAGTCTCTAGATCAGTGGTTCTCAACCTGTAGTTGGCGAGTCCATTGAGGGGTGGTGCTTGAATGACTCTTTCGCAGGGGTCACCTAAGACTAGCAGGAAACACAGATATTTACATTATGATTCTTTTTTTAAAAGATTTATTTATTATTATATCTAAGTATACTGTAGCTGTCTTCAGATGCACCAGAAGAGAGCATCGGATCTCATTACAGATGATTGTGAGCCACCATGTGGTTGCTGAGGTTTGAACTCAGGACCTTCAGAAGAACAGTGGGTGCTGTGCTTTTAACCACTGAGTCCTACATTACGATTTTTTTTTTTGGTTTTCCGAGACAGGGTTTCTCTGTGTAGCCCTGGCTGTCCTGGAACTCACTCTGTAGACCAGGCTAACCTCAACTCAGAAATCCGCCTGCCTATGCTTCCCAAGTGCTGGGATTAAAGGCGTGCACCACCACTGCCCGGCATACATTACGATTCTTAACGCTAGCAAAAATACAGTTATGAAGCCAAAGGCAATCCTATGAGAGGTAGGGGTAGTGAGGGAGCAAAGTAATAAGACATGAATAATGGATACTTTGACCATGTTTTTTTACCTTTTTCTTTGTGGGTTTTTTTTTTTTTTTTTTTTGACATAAGGTTTCTCTACATAGCCCTGGCTGTCCCCAAACTCACCAAGTAGATGAAGCTAGCCTTGAACCCTGACATCTGCCTGCCTTTGCCCCTCAAGTGCTGGGATTAAAGGTGTGCACCACCACTCCCCGGCTCATCTATAGGCACTTGTAGACAAGGTGGGCCTCATATTGGCTCTTCCTGCCTCAGTGTTCCAAGTGTTGGGATTACAGATATGTGCTACTACCCTGGGCACATTTTGATAGCACATTCTTGACTCAGCATGGTTTCCTGATTAGAAAGATAGAAAAAGCTGATCTAACAGTGCATCTGGGGGTTTGTGCTCACCTTTCTCTCTGAACTTAAAGTGCTGCCTCCTGCTTTGTTTGCTTGAGCTCTGCCGGGGTCACTCACTCACTCGCTCACTCACTCACTCACTCACTCTTGGGTCTTGAGAAGTACTTAATACATTTTTTTATTTGTAATTCACTCTGTCTTTTGCTTTGAGATTTTGTGGGTGTGTTTTCAGACTCTTAGTGCTGAGCTGACAGTTTTACTGGGCAGTGCCTTGCGCTTCCCTCAGGGCTTCCTTATGCATTATGTATCATCTGTCAAACTGATATTTCAAAGTTCCTCTTACTGTGAGTGGTGGGTTTTTTTTTTTCATTTATTTATTTATTTATTTTTTCTTTTTTTAAAGATTTATTTTATGTATATGAGCACACTGTAGCTGTACAGATGATTGTGAGCGTTCATGTGGTTGTTAGGAATTGAATTTAGGACCCCTGCTTGCTCTGGTTAGCCCCAAAGATTATTATTATACATGAGTACACCGTAGCTGTTTCCAGACGCACCAGAAGAGGGCATCAGATCTCATTACAGATGGTTGTGAGCCACCATGTGGTTGCTGGGATTTGAACTCAGGACCTTTGGAAGAGCAGTCACAGTGCTCCTACCCTCTGAGCCATCTCGCCAGCCCTTTTTTTCTTTTTATATTTTTTGTCTTAAGAACAATTAAATTACTCAGTTTTGCATTTCTCATACAGAGTGGGAAAGATTAACTATCTGAAGACAAAAAAAATAGAACTATCATATTCTTGGACATACATGTGTGTGTGTGTGTGTGTGTGTGTCTTTTTTATTTTTTTTATTTTTATTTTTTGCAGATGAAGCCTTGCTGTGTTGGCTAAGCTAGCCATGAACTACAGTGCTTAAGTAACCCTATGTATCTGGCATGGCTCACGTGAGTCTTTTGAGCATTTGAAACATAGCAAATTGTGATGTGTTACATAAGTGCACAGTTGATTTCAAAGAAGTCATATGAGAAAATGTTAATTGTATATTGACTGCACTTTTTTTACGTGCTCATGCACATGCTAGGCACATGTTTGGAGGTGAGAAGTCAACTTGTACAAGTCTGCTTTTTCTCCTATTATGTGAATTTTGGGGATCCAATTCAAGTTCTTAGGGTTGGTGGCAAATGCTTTTATTTACTGAGTCCGTCTTGTTGGTTCTTGATTATGTTTTGAAACAATAGCTTAGATTTATTGGGTGAAAAAAATGAAATTTATGTGTTTCTTTTTAAAATGTTTGCAGTCTTGGCTGTTCTAGAACATACTAGGTAGAGCAAGCAGGACTGGAATTCAGAGAGAGCTTCCTGTCTCTGTCTGGTGTTAAAGGTGTAAATCACCATGCCTGGACATGTTTCTTTTTAATTTAAATAATCTGGTTACTAGAGAATCCAGAATTACTTATTAGTCTTGCTGTTGGACAGTGATATTCTAGAAAGTACAGCAGTGTCAACAGATATAATTATCTCATTTAAGACTTACAGCTAGCTGGGCAGTGGTGGCGCACCCCTTTAATCCCTGCACCTGGGACTTGGGAGGCAGAGGCAGGGCGGATTTCTGAGTTCGAGGCCAACCTGTCTACAGAGTGAGTTCCAGGACAGCCAGGGCTACACAGAGAAACCCTGTCTCGGAAAAAAACAAAAAACAAAAAACAAAACAAAGACAAAAAATCAACCAAACAAAAAAGGACTTACAGCTAGTTCAAATACCACTCGCAGGAGGTGGTAATTGAATAGTTTGGTCCTAGCTTCATTGGCCTAGTTTTAAGAAGAGCCTCCAGGGTTCTGAAACCAAGGTTACCATCTTCATCAGTGGCTTATGAGGCCAGATGTAGTCTGCTTGATGCTTTAGTTTGAATATCTATTGTGGACGAAATAATCTTATAAATCTGTCTGGAAGCAGGACAAGCCAAATCTTCCTGGCCATGAGTAACTTAGTCACTGAATGAAATGCAAACAAGACTGGGACTGTGGTTTGTTACTGAGCAAGCAGAGCGCTGCCCAGTGGCCCCAGCAGCTCAGAAAGGGAAGAACTGGGGAATAGCTTCTCAGGAGAGACAATCACTGTTGTCTTGACATACCTTGTATTTTTATTTTGTTTCTTATTTTTCTGAGATAGGGTGTCTCTACATAGCTCTGCCTGTCCTGGAACTCACTACATAGGCTGGTCTGGCCTTGAACTCACAGATCTCTGTGTCTGCCTCTGCCTTTGTGTTGGGATTAGAGGTATGTGCCACCACCACACCTAGCACTCTTTGTTTCTATTTTTAAAAAAATCCTTTGTATTGAGTGCATGCTCTCTCAGGGGCTGGAGACATCAGATCCCCTGGAGCTAGAGTTATAAGCAGCTGCTTGCCTGACATGGGTGCAGGATATTGAACTCAAGTCCTCAAAAAGAGCAATCTATACTATTTAACCCTTTAATTCCTCAGCCATCTCTCCAGTCCCTCCTTCTGTTCTTTTAGAGTCAATACTGTGACAGTCTACCTCCCAGAAGCCTTTGTGTGGCAGTAGAGGGTGGGTAGGGTGTGTAAAGGATCCTTTATGGGAGACAGGCCTGACCCTGAATTTCTCATCCATGGGATCAAACTCTATTCAGCTAGGACATGAACCGGTTAAATTTACCCTGAGCAGACCTATGCCCTTCTGAAACTGAAACACTTGACCTTTGTTCATCACTCAGGAGCTAAAGAATCCATACCAATGCCTTTCAGTCCTGTCTTTACAATATTAGTGAACAAAACTGAAAGAAGAAAAAATGGTGTAAACTGCCTCTCTTCTGTGAGATGCAAGGCATTTGGAAAGCAACCCAGTGTTGTCTCAGCGTTTTTAGTGGCCATGGCCTAGCAGCTCTGGTTACATTGCCTTGTCTGTATTGGGGGCGGGGGAGGGGGGACAGCAAGTGACACAGCATAACCATGTAACCACACTTACATAACCATGACTTGGGGGACAGAACTAAGCTGTGAGTGGACTGCCTCGGACCAGAGAGGTGTAATGTGTTAGAACAGCCTGACTTTTCCTGTTAAGCTTGTCTTGAGGATCATCGGCAGGACTCTGTCCAGCTAGACTCGCTCCGGTAGTGTCATCACTTAGGACAGTCTTGAGAGTGCAGCTGTCTCCAGGTAAGGTAAGGGCAGAGCCCTGTGGCTGCAGTTTGCTCACAGCTGGGCTCAGGCTGAGATTCCCACTTCTACAGCAGCCTCATTCTGGAAGCTACATTTTAAATTCCCTTTCCTGGCAGGCAAAATTTATTGCAAATTCTTTAACTGTCCTTTGTCTCCCAGCAGAAATCTCTGGTTTAGAGTAAAGAGATGTTTTCAGTTTACAGGTGGAAAGAGTAGCCTGCAAAGTGTCTGAGCTGAACTGTAGCGTGTGGTTTGCTGAGGTAGTTCACAGTGGCTGCACGGCAGTGCCACAGCTGCAGCAGGGCAGAGGAGATCTTAGCTCTCCAGTGCCAAAGACAGAGCCGAAATCACTTTCCTTTTACTTTCCAATCCTTTCCCTTCCCCTTTCTAGGATCTGAAATCTAAGCCATTGATTAGAACCCCAAAAGGGTGGAATTAGAAATGAATATTGATCAGTAGCCTCAGGTTATAAATGAGAATGCTGAGGTCTGGTAAGGGTTAGGTAAATTACCTCAGATTGGTTAGCTGAGACAGGAGCCACGCGTCTCATCCCCAGTCATACTTTAGTTTTTTGACTCAAGACTTCGTTTGGGTTTTTTGTTTTGTTTTTAGGATAGGCCTTCAAGTAGCCCAGGCTGGCCTTGAATTTAGTATTTAACTAACTCTGGCCTCGAACTCTTGATCCTCCTGTTTTAGCCTCCTATGTGCTGGGATTACAGGCATGAGACACCCATGCCTAGTTTGAGGCACAGCATTTTACAAATAAGAGGTTGAGGCTGGGAATATGGTCCGATTGGTAGAGTGTGTGCCTAGAGTGCTCAGAGCCTTGTTTGCGCCTCAGCACTGGTGTGGTGGCGAATATCTGTCCTCCCAGCACTCTGACTTGCTGTGAACTCAAGGCTAGCCTGAACTACACAAGAAAGGTTATTCTTTTAGGGGGAGCTGGATCAATGGCGCTGAGGTTAAGGTCCTGTTGCTCTTGCAGAGGTCCTGGGTTCAGTTCCCAGCACCCACATGGCAGCTTGTGATCATATATGACTCTAGTCCCAGGGGATCTGACACCCTCTTTTGACTTTCTCAGGCACCAAGCACACACATGGTGTATATACATACACACAGGCAAAACACCATATATTAAAAAAAAAAAATATAAAATAAATCTGAAAAAATTTCAAGAAAATAACAGGATTTTTTTTTTTTTTAATTTGAGCATAAGTCACTTCATTCTTGTTTGGAGAACTGTTTGTTTTGATGAATTGTAAATTTTTTTTTTTTCCAAGACAGGGTTTCTCTGTATAGCCCTGGCTGTCCTGGTACTCACTCTGTAGACCAGGCTGACCTCAAACTTAGAAATCTGCCTGCCTCTGCTTCCCAAATGCTGGGATTAATCAGGAAACATTTTGGACATAGGAAAGCAGAGGGAACAGTACCATCCCAGCTTGGCAGAGAGCAGCCCATTGTCCCTGCTGGCAGTCAAGGTCGCGTGGCTCCTTTGACATACATTTTGTTCTTGCCAGTAAAACGCCTCTTTTGCTTTATTGAAAGTAGAATACTTTTATAGTTTTATGCTTTTCAACTCAATTTTTCCCCTCCTTGCCTCCCCTTTCTTTTTTTGTTTTTACTTGTTTAGACAGGGTCTCACTATGTATCCCAGCCTGGTCTTGAATATACTATGTAGCCGAGGATAACCTAAACTAATTTTCTTGCCTCTACCTCCTCTTCCTATAAGTTGTGGGCTTATAGGAGTGTGCTTCCACCCGGTTTATGTGGTGCTTCATGCATAACGGGGAAGTACTATGAACTGAGCTACATCCCCAACTGAGGATAGATACTCTGATAGGAAATTGGAGAGTAGTACTTCAAAGAGGCTGGTCTCTTCTCTCCCACTGTCTGCCATCACTACCTAGTGCTTCCAGGGGTGCTGGGCTCATCTCTTTCAAGCCATGAGAGGGACAGAGATGGTGGCAATTGCATGTGGTCTAGGCCCTTGCTCCTAGGCACTGCTCCCTTGCTTCTTTAATTCTGTTGGCTAGAATTTAGTCCTGTGGTTGACTAAACTCCCAGGGAAGCTGGGAAATATGGTCTGAGTCCAGGGAGGAGGAGGAAGTGAACTAGGCCTTGTGAATGGACAGGCCAGGTGCTGGCTTGTGGCATGCCCACTGATCAGGCTTTGTCTTCAGGTCTGTCCTGGGCATGGCTCACATGAGTCTTTTGAGCATTTGAAACACAGCAAATTGGGATGTGTTGTAAACAGAGGTGCACAGTAGATTTCAAAGAAGTCGTATGAGAAAAATGTTAATTGTATATTGGCTGCACTTTTTTTACATGCTCATGCACATGTTAGGCACATGTTTGGAGGTGAGAAGTCTGTTTTTTAGTTCCAGGGAATCTGACACCCTCTTCTTACCTCCTTAGGCACCTGGCATGAGGTGTATGTGGAGCACATACATGCAGGCACAATACTTCCACAGAAAATAAATCTAAAAGAAAATAGTAAATGGAGCACAGTGGTGGGGCACATCTCCAGTTCCAGCACTCGGGAGATGGAGGTGAAGGAATCAGAAGTTTACCATCATTTTGAGTTACATGGGAAGTTTGAAGCCAGCCTTGGTCTTTTAAAAGAAGATTTATTTTTATTTTAATTAGTGTTTTTCCGGCATATGTGTATATATATATATATGCATGCCTGTGCACCACATGTGTGAATGCAGAGGCCAGAAGATGATTTTGGGTCCCATGAGACTGGGGTTAAAGATGGCTGTGGGTGCTGGGTAGAGCCATCTTTCCAGCCCTGCTACATGAGAAAGAACATTCTCACATTCTTAGTGAGAAAGAGAGAGAAAGCAAGAGGAAAAAACTAAAATGAAAAATTCAGAACTGGGAGTTTAGTTCAGTGGCCGTGTTTGCCTCTTACACATGAGTCCTAGGCTCACTCTGTGCTGCAAGAATCAAAGAAATGCAGTTTGAGTGGAGTGCAGTGGCTCATGCCTGTAATCCCTGGAGTCTGGAAGGGGGTGTGAGGAGTGAGGACAGCTATGCTACAAAGTAGAGAGAGTTCCAAATGAAAGCCTAGAAAAAAGTCATAAAACAAAACAAAAAGGGAGATGTATATATATTCCCTTTATACGGGGTTGTAAGCGCTAAAAGTGAGGAGACGGGAACACAGCAAGCACTGGCTGTTTTGCCTTCTTCCGGTGAGATCTGATATTCCAGAACTGCAGCAAGACCACAGGAACTTTTGGCATTTTAAAAATGAACTCCTTCCACATTTTAATCTTCACTGCACTTACTTGGTAAACAGGGAATATTAGGGCTGGTGGCTCTTCAGTGTGCCAGAGTGGCAGAGAAAGGGCAGCAGTTACTCTAAGCTTGAGATTTACTTCCTACTCAATTTTCAGAATTCTTCACTGTAGCCTAAGCTTTCAGGGCACAAAAGAAAACTGTGTTTGTGGCTGAACCAAAATAACAATGTGCAGACTGGAAGGATGTGTCCTTGTGTTATTGGTGTTGAGCTCTTAGGGGTGTGTGTGTGTGTGTGTGTTATGTCTCTGTGTGTATGTTTCTGTGTGTGTGGTGCCTCTCTTTCTCTCTTTCTGTGTGTGTGCGTGTGTGTATCTTTCTGTGTGTCTCTGTGTGTGTACATGTGTAATGTGTGTGTCTCTCTGTGTGCTCACCTGTGTTGCTTCTGCCTCTCAGCAGTGGAAGACACTGCTGTCTGGTGGGAAGGGGATATCTTGATACAAAGACCATATCCTGGCATCAGCTCCACATTCAGGAGGATGGAACCTTCTCTTTTTTTCTTCTTTAAAGTGGTGAGGCTGGAGAGGCAGACCAACATCGGAATTCACACTTGTGAGGTCACCATTGTGACCTCACAGCCAGATGGTTCAAAATGTTGCTTAACTTCTGGGAGGATGTAAGCTGAGGCCTGTCCTGATTCCATAGACACCATGAGGTACCAGTTTGTCCTCTGTTAGCTGATTTGAGTTCAAGTTTTACAGCTCTATAGATAAAACGTAGACACTGATATCTCTGTTTTTATATTTGTGTATTTAAATTACACAATTTGAAGAATTATATAATGGGAAGAAAATCACTGTGGCTATCCTCAGCAGGAGAGTGAAAAGCAGGCTGCGCAGGGAGGAGCAGCAGTGTGTTTTCGCTCTGAGTGGCTGCGCAGGTTGTCAGTGCTCTCTTACGTAATTTGCTGTCAAATTTCTTCACAGATACACATAACATTTTTAGTTCTGTGAAAATATGTCTGTAGCACCAGACAATAATGATATGGAAAGGTTGGATCTAATCATCAGGAGTATAAATAATTTATGATCCACACTGAAGTTCAGACAGGTCCCAGTTGAGTTGTCAGCGTTTGGTTTTGCTTTCCAGCTGGGGCTGTGAGGGCCAGCGTGAGCCCATGCAGAAGGAAGTCACTGAACAGTAACATAGTAACCTAGGGTTTTCTTACTCTTACTCTGGCTGCCTTGCAGCTCCATAACAGTTCAAGCTGGCTCAGACTTGAGCAGTCCTTCTCCAGTGCTGGGATCACAGGCATCCACCTCCTTCCTTGTTCTGTCAGGGAACATATGGTGAGGTTTGAGCAAGTGTCTCATTGGTAGAATGCTCAAGGCTCTGGGTTTGGTCACCAGCACTGTATAAAAACTTTACGTTCCTGGGTGCCTGAAACAAACACTTGATAAATGGTCACCCTATATTTTGTTTAAGCAAAGTAGGAGCTGAATGTGGTAATGCATGCCTTAAATTCTATCACTTGGGAGGCAGAGTCACATTGATCTCTGATCAAGATCCAGAACTACACAATTGAAAAATATTGTCTCAAAAAATAAACAAAACCAAAAAGTGAAGTAGGAATCAAGTCTGGGAATCTTCAGTGTTTGACTTTAGGTAGAGAAATTAAGAGCTTTCTTTTAAGTAATTTTTTTTTTTTGAGACAGGGTCTCATAGTCATGGCTGGCTTTGAATTTTATATCCCTATCTATCTATCTATCTATCTATCTATCTATCTATATCCCTGACTATTTGCTGATATGTCTGTGAGTGAATGTGTGTGTGAGTGTGTGTATGTATGTGCATAAGTATATGTATGTGTGTATGAGTGTGTGTGTGTGTGTATGTGTATGTATGTGTGTGTATAGCCCTGGATGGTGTTTTTGTGGCTTTTGTTGTTGTTATTTTTTTTGTTTTTGTTTTTGTTTTTCGAGACAGGGTCTCTCTGCATAGCCCTGGCTGTCCTGGAATTCACCAGGCTGGCCTCGAACTCAGAAATCCACCTGCTTCTGCCTCCCAAGTGCTAGGATTAAAGGTGTTCGCCACCACCGCCTAGCTGCTTTGTGTTTTAAAATGCAAACTGTAGCCCAGGCTGGACTGAATTTGTGCACTCCTATCTCAGTGCCCTCAGTGCTGGGCTAATGAGTAAGGGCCGCCATGTCTGGTAGACTGCCTTTATGGCGATGACCTACATGCTCCCTTATTTTTCCCAGTCATGTGTCCCTGTTTTCTTAAACATGCAGATTTTAGGAATGAGATAACTTATATACACAGATTGTAGAAATTTGAAATTATATCTCCTGGCTTGTGGGAATCAGATAAGGAGGATGAGGAGTTCCAGACCAGATTTAGCTACATACCAAGTGCAGGGTTATGTGAGACTATTAGAAACAGGAAGCGAGCAAGCAAACAGAAACTTTGAAATTACCAAGTAGAGGTGATTTTTTACCAGGGGCAATATTTAGCCACTTTCGATTTTGTTTGTTTTTTTGGTTGGTTGGTTTTTGTATTTTTTTTTCGAGACAGGGTTTCTCTGTGTAGCCCTGGCTGTCCTGGAACTCACTCTGTAGACCAGGCTGGCCTGGAACTCAGAAATCTGCCTGCCTCTGCCTCCCAAGTGCTGGGACTAAAGGCGTGCGACACCACTGCCCAGCTTATTTTTTTTAAAGAATATTTTAAAATGTATGTCTCATACCCATGGAGGTCAGAAGGAAAGGTCTTACATGCTTGGAACTAAAGTTACAACCATGTGGGTGCTGGGAACTGAACCTAGGTCTTCTGCAAGCGCAGCCAGTGTCCTGCTGCCATCATTCCAGCCCCGATCAACTTTTTTTCCCCCCATGAAAAGTGTTTCTGTATCTTGCAGATATCTTTAAGTAGGGAGACTAGAACTGGCTTTAGGTTTTGAATGTCCTTTTACAAGATCTCCTTGAGTGGTTGTTAAGATGGATTGATTACATGGTGACAATTCTGCGCAGATGGGCGCAGACCCAGAGGTGCTTGAGATGGGGGTTTCTTGGCAGCTGAAACAAGCTTGACAGCTTTTTGTGCTTTGCATAAAATGTTGGGTGACACTAACCTCTCCTCCAGACTTTGAAACCTAGTCGTTATTGGAGTTCCATAGTTTATGTATAGGAGTACACTAGTATTTTTCAGACACACCACAAGAGGGCATCTGATCCCATTACAGATGGTTGTGAGCCACCATGTGGATGCTGGGAATTGAACTCAGGACCTCTGGAAGAACAGTTAACTGCTGAGCCAACTCTCCAGCCCCTTGTTTTTGTTTTTAAGGTCTAAGTATTTGGGCTGCGGATGTAGGCATAGCACTTGCCTAGCATGGTTATGGCCCTTAAAATGAGACACCCTGCTAACCCACCCATTATTTTCTGCTACTACAAGAAATGTTTTCTTTATCTGCATATTTTGAATATTCTCACTTAAACTTCTTTTTATGTGTGTGTATGTGCATAAGCCCGCAATGTGTATATGCACACCACACACATGCAGGTGCCCAAAGAAATAAGAAGGGGTTGGATTCTTTGGAGCTGGAGTTACAAACCATTGTGAGCCATATGAATGTTCTGGGAACCAAACCCAGGTCCTCTGCCACAGCAGCTGTGTGCTTTTAACTGCTGAGCCATCCCTCCGGCACTGAGTATTCTTCAGATGCACCAGAAGAGGGCACCAGATCCCATTCCATATGGTTGTGAGTCACCATGTGGTTGCTGGGAATTAAACTCAGGACCTCTGGAAGAGCTCTTAACCACTGAGCCATTTCTCCAGACCCTCCAAACAAATTTTTAAAGCTTGAGCATTCAGTTCAATACTCCAACCTTCTCAAAATATAAGGCATAGCTTACTGTGTACTCATTCTAACAAGCAACCACATGGTGGCTCACAACCATCTGGAATGGGATCTGGCGCCCTCTTCTGGTGTGTCTGAAGACAGCTATAGTGTACTCATATAAATATAATAAATGAATCTTTTAAAAA
This sequence comes from Montemys delectorum, assembly GCA_019843815.1. Classification (NCBI taxonomy): domain Eukaryota; kingdom Metazoa; phylum Chordata; class Mammalia; order Rodentia; family Muridae; genus Montemys; species Montemys delectorum. The sequence continues at coordinate 11,240 of JADRCD010209631.1, read as the reverse complement.
AAATTGTTTCAAGCAGAAGACCATTTTTCTGTAATTTCCCGTTCAAAGTTTAGTGAAAGAGGTCGTATCTAAGGGAAGTGGAGACCTTGAATTCTTGAAACTGGTGGTAGCTAACCATTGTGGCACTTGCTAAACACAGACACTGTTCTCATGGTTGGAAGCATCCTCTAGATGATGTTGTTATCTCGATATTAAAGCTGTAACTATATATCTGACACTGTGTACATCAAGGCTGGGGTGATTCTCTGCACCTGGGATCCAAGCACCTTTGGAAGGTTGAGGCAGGAAGATTTCTAGAAGTCCCAGGATGGCTTAGGCCATAGCATACCTTGTCTCAGTGATGGCTCAGCAGGTAAAGGTGCTTTCTGCCGAAGCTGACTACCTGAGTTAGCTCCTCCGCTGGAAAGAGTGAACTGACTTTGGCAAGTAATTCTCTGATGTCCAAACATGTACATGTACCCCTGTAGATTACTGGGAGTATTTCTGTCTCCATTAGCTTCCAAATGAATGAGACTCAGACTATGATTTATTTGTTTAGATTAACACAGTTACTGGGCAAATACCATTACTTAGTATTTTAATGCACAGTAGTACCAGATTAACTCCAACATGCCCCCAATAAATAAATGTAATGATTTTTTTCTTAAAGCAAACAAGGGACTATAGAGACAGCTTAGTGGTTAAGAGCTATTATGGTATATAGTGGTATTCTTTTTGGTACTGTTCTTATAAAGGATCTGAGTTTGGTTTCTAGCTCATAACTGCCTATAACACCAGTTCCATGGAGATCTGATACCCATGATCTCTGAAGGCACCTCTACTCATGTTCACATACAACACACACACACACACACACACACACACACATACTTAAAAGATAATAAAACAAAATATTTAAAACCAACCAATAAAACACCCCCACCCCCAAACACATACACACATACACAAAAGACAATCATGGACCAAACCATGACTTCATAGAGAATGAACACTTTTTGGAATAGAAGAATATCTTATTTTCTGGCATCAAAGCTAACACCTTAAGACATATAAAGCATACTTTTTCCTTTTTTAGCTTGAAGACAGGTCCTCTCAGGTTGTCTGCTTCTTTGAAATAAACATCTTGCTCCTTTGCCCTTAAAGTCTAGATCAGATCTGAATTAAATTTCAAACTTATGATAGTAATCTATCTTAAAAGTTTCAGGCCTGCCCTTGTCCCTCCAGATAGTTTGGAGGTCACACAGGACAGCAAAAACAGTTTCTTTAATGTTGGTGTTGAGTAATACACCTTCCTATTTGCGGGGGGGGGGGGGGGGGGGGGGGGGGAAGGGCGACCCCTTTCCGGAGAGGGAGGGAGCAAGAAGGGATTGTGTAGCCGCACAGTCCCCTGCATTCTGCTCCCGGTGCTGCCTGGTGCTTGGAACTAGATGGTCCTCCTGCTTCTTCCTTTTAAGAGTACAAGCAAAACAGTAGCTATTTTTAACTTTTCAGAGCTGATGTAAGTTCTAAAGATAAACACTTTACAAATAGTTCTTGGCTTGAGAAAAATAACTGTAAAGCATCATTTAGTGTTATAGATGCAAAACTCGGGTTATGCACATACACATATATAATATACATATACACATATAGGCATACATGACACATATACATATTCATATATACACAGACACACATGACACAGACAGACAGACACCAGCACACACTGCTATTGTTGTTTGGAAAGCAAGGCTATAAAGCAGTGTGACCTTTTGTCTTGGAAAGGGCTCTCGCTCTTCTTTTGGCTTTTTGAAACAGGGTTATACTGTGTAGCCCTGGCTGGCCTAGAACTTCTGGCTGTCCTCTTATTTTCCTCTCTCAATTTCTGGCATCACAGACCCCAGCCACCTCCTTGGATATGACTAATGAAAAGTATATTTAGAAGTGTATACATATCCACACAAGATCTCTCATGTGGGGAGGTGTTTTTTTTTATTGTGACATAGCCATTACTTTTTGGAATTGTTGGACTTCTCTGCAGGCCTTGGATATATTTTGCTTTGTTTAGTAGCTGTACATCCATGTAACTCTGAGATATTTTGATCCAAGGTTGGGAAACAGCTAATAGTGTTGTAGAGCTACATCACAACTATCTTGGACCACCAGTAAAGGCACTTCACTCTTGCTTCTTTATTTGCTTGTTTGTTTTTTGTTTTTTGTTTTTTGTTTCTTTTGAGACAGGGTTTTTCTGTGTAGCCTTGGCTGTCCAGGAAAGCATCTTAGTGTTCCGTTTTGTTTTGTTTTTAAAGTAGGGTCAGTTCAGGCTGATTTTGAACTTCATTCCTCTTGCCTCAGCCTCCTCAAAGTTCTGGCATAAATTACCTCTGAAAATACTTTGAAAGATGGCAGGTGTAGCTCAGTTACTAGAGTGCTTTCATAGTATGCATGAAGCCCTGGGCTCAGCCTTAAGCACCACAGAAACTGCATGGAGTGCATGCTTGTAAGCCCTGCACTGCGGAGGGAGAGGCCACAGGACCCAAGTTCAAGGTCTATACATCAAGTTTTAGGCCAGCCTCAGATACTTAAGATTTGGTCTCAAAAAAATTGGTTGAAGCATTATTCGTGAAGTACTAAGTGTTTCCTCAGGCATTCACTTTTTTGTTTGTTTTTTTGAGACAGGGTTTCTGTCTGGCCCTGGCTGCCCAGGAACTTATTCTGTAGACCAGGCTGGCCTCAAACTCAGAGAGCTGCCTGCCTCTGCCTACGCAGTGCTGGGACTAAAGGCGTACACTACTATGTTGGGCATAGGCAGTCAACTTTAAATTTTTTTATTGCTTTTTATATGTATAAGCATTTTTCACATATGTATATCAGATGGTCAGAAGAGGGTGAAGCTCCTGCCACTGGAGTTGTGGGGAGTTGTGGCTGTCTTACCGGGGTGGAGGGGACTGAACTGGGTCCTCTAAGAGCAATAGGTGCTTATAATTGCTGAGCCATTTCTCCTGCTACACACCAGAAGAGGGTGTCAGATCTCATGATCGGATGGTTTGAGCCACCATGTGGTTGCACATGGTGGCTGGGGTTTGAACTCAGGACCTTCAGAATAGCAGTCAGTGCTCTTAACTGCTGAGACATCTCTCCAGGCCCCACGGTAGTCACTTTAAATGAGACTGATTTTTTTTTTTTTTTTTTGAGACAGGGTTTCTCTGCACAGCCCTGGCTGTCCTGGTACTCATTCTGTAGACCAGGCTGGCCTCGAACTCAGAAATCTACCTGCCTCTGCCTCCCAAGAGCTGGGATTAAAGGCATGTGCCACCACCTCCCAGCTAATGAGACTGATTCTTTGGCAAGAAGAGTACCCTTGGGTGGAGGAAGTTGCTGAATAGTGTTGACCAATAGGACTATCTGCCCTGTGTGTAATGATGGGAATTGCTGTGTCTCTGGCACTGTCACCAGGTAATTGTATATTTGCATGTGACTGAAGCATTAAATTTAACATGGAGTGCCTAGAGACAGGGTTTCAAGGTTAAGAACTTTTGTTACTCATACAGAGGGCTGGAGTTTGGCTTCCAGCACCTAAGTTGGGCAGCTCCCACCACATCTAGGGTATATTATGCTCTCTTCTGGTGTCCACATGTACCTGCACACTTATATACAGAGAGGGGGTGCTGAAGGTAATAAGAAAAAAGTATTTTAGGTGTGATTGAGGCAGGTAGATCTATATGACTTGTAGGCCAGTCTGATGTGTATGGTAAGTTTCAGGCCATCCAGGGCTTCATTGTGAGACCTTATCTCAACAAAACAAAACAACAACAAGAACAAAAACAAGCCACATATAGCTGGAGGCTACCATACTTGAAAACACAGAGGCCAGATATTGAGCTTTTAGTCTCACAGACTGAAGGGAGCACTTAAGATACAAAAAAATGTATCAAATAAAGGTAAGCTGCAGAATGTCTATCCTTCCTTTGCCTAGGAGTAGAAGGGCTGGATGTAGTCTCTCCTGTGCTCAGCCTTAGCTAGTCTTCACAGCTGCACTTGTCCTTGCCAGTGTTGTCTCAAGAGTTCCAGGTGGTATCTTCCCTGAAGTCACTTTGTGGGCATCGACAATGATGCTCAGGACTTTTCTCTCCTGAGTTAGCGATGCCAGCAGCCCGAGCTTGTACCTGGACTAACTATCATAATGAATGAGGATTTCAAATAGGACACAGAAAGGCTGCCAACCCTTGGTTTCAGATTTGCTTGTTAATGGTAGTGAGACTAAAGTAATTGAAATGACCATGTGAAATAAGTGTGCAGTCAGAGATGCTGTACACAGCTTTCATTGTGCTAGTAGACTCAGGTCTTGCATCTGAGGTGAAAGTTGGTAAAGTTGAGTAGTTTCTTAGTTGATCGGAGGCTCCTGAGCACCTCCTGCAGTTTAACTTTTAGACTTGATTTCTTTCTTTCTTTTTTTTTTTTTTTTTTTGGTTTTTCGAGACAGGGTTTCTCTGTATAGCCTTGGCTGTCCTGGAACTCACTCTGTACACCAGGCTGGCCTAGAACTCAGAAATCCGCCTGCCTCTGCCTCCCAAGTGCTGGGATTAGAGGCGTGCACCACCACGCCTTGATTTCTTACAAGAATCTTCTGATGTTCATCCAGCTGAACTCACAGTCCAATTCACAGGCTTTGTCCTTTTCCTCTTCCTTTGCCTCCTGACTGTAACGTCTGTTTCCTTCTAGCTCACACATACTTTGCCTTGCTCTTGAAGCCTTTTCCTTCCGTTCTAGTCCACCCTATTGGTCTTCTAGGACATTTTGGGGTAATCACATGGTTGGTTGTTTCTTATGAGTGGCATTGTATGCTTATACCCACTTCTTGTGGGTCTGAGTCTTCTCCTAAGCCACAGTGTAAGTTCCATATGTTTGTATCTGTTATATATTCTTCTGTCATCTGTAGTGAGTAGGATATACAATTTAAAAACATACTAGGTACGCTCCAGCCGGTTAGAGTAAAAATTTAGAGTGTTTTTCTTTATTTAGTGAATGTTTATTATATGTTGTAGGAAATATAAAGATGGCTAAAATGTAGTTTCTCCCAAGAGAATTTACAGTCCACATAGAGACAGCTAAATAGGCTAGATGCTATGAAAAACACACAGACTCAGTGGGTTGTGGTTGCTTGTGCCTGTAATCTCAGTACTGTAGAAGACCATTGCCAGAGAATTGCCATGAGTTTGAGGCCACTCAGTATTACAGTGTGACATCCTATTTCAGAAACCCAGAAACAGGGCTGATAAGATGGCTCAGTGGGTTAAAGACACTTGCCACACAAGTCTGGCATCCTGAGTTCAATCCTCAGATCATACTTAAAAAGGTGAAAGGAGAGAACTAACTATAAAGTTGTCCTCTCACCTCCTATGGACTTACCCTGACACCTGTATCCTCCTACACACACGCACACACACACACACACACACACACACACACACACACCAACCTAGTTTAAGCATGCATATAATCCCAATACTCAGGTGATGGAGGCAGGGGGATCAGAAGTTCAGTTATTCTCAGCAACATAGCAACTTTGAGCATATCCTGGATTCATGAGACCCTGTCATAAACAAATAGCAGACAGACCAAACAAAATGGGCACTGTATGAGAAAGAGAAAGATGAACACATTTGTGTTGGTGAGGAGCTGAATAGGTTTTGAAAAGCAGGTGAGTGTAGATTTCAGCAGGTAAAACTGAAGACTTAAGAAAGCAGGGAGAACCCCTGAAAAGCCATGGAGGAGGTGCTGTAGGGTCAGCTGTGGATGATTCACAGGCATGTGATTGAGAAACTGAACCTCCAATTATTCCTTGATCAATAATTTAGTAGTGGTTCTCAGATGCTCCCATCAGAGTCACCTGAGTGTCTTATTAAACTCCAGATGGCTGAGTCCCCCAGGGTGTGTTTTGATAGGTTTGAGGTCCTCATCTCTAACAAGTTCTAGGTGGTACTGCTACTTCAGTGTGAGTCCCAGTGCATCTGAAAACTGCCTGTGGAGATGCCGTGCATATTTGGTGTATAGAACTCCTCTGTGTTAACGCATAGTGGTGCTGCTGCTGCTGCTCTGTTCATACACATCTGTTCTTCCCGTAGCTGCAAATCAGGCTTTGGTATTCACAGCCCCCACTGCAGTGTCGGAGCAGCAGTAATGCAAGCAGTAAGTGCTTAGCATGCTTACTTGGCACCACAGTCTTTAAAGGGTCTGAGTAGAGGCACTTGGTGCTGGAAGCCCTGGGAAAATGAATATTTAAAACCTCTTTAACTCTTAGCTAGGTGTGGTGGTGCAGGCCTTTAACCCCAGCACCAGGGAAGCAGAGGTGGGCAGTTTTTTGAGCTTTAAACTAGCCTTTGTCTATCTACACAGGAGTTCCAGGATAGTCAGGGCTATATAGTGAGACCCTGCCTCAAACAAAACAAAATAAAATAGCAAAAAACCTCTCTCTGTAACTCTAAATAGGAAACAAAAATGAATATAGCAACATTTGGAAAACACTTTTCTTAGAGCTTCTTGGTGTTCTTAAAAATTACTGAGTTCTCCAGAAGCACCCCTCCCCCCCCAAAAAAAAATCCAAACAAAACAATAGACTCTGTGATTTGTTTTAATTTTTTTTAAGATTATTTATTTCATGTATGTGGGTATATGTTGTCGTTGTCTTCAGACACACCAGAAGAGGGCATCAGATCCCATTACAGATGGTTGTGAGCCATCTGTATGGGTACTGGGAATTGAACTCAGGACCTCTGGAAGAGCAGTTGGTGCTCTTACCTGCTGAGCCATCTCTCCAGCCCCGCCTCTGTAATTTCTATCTTGCAGATTAAAAGCCTGTACTACTGCTATGCGCAGTTTGGAATATGGAGTAACTTTCCCTTGATATGTTTCTTTTTCAGATTTAACCGAGAGACTAAGTTCTCTATAGAAACACCCACATTTGTACGGATGATTGGGGAAAGATAGTGGCAGCAGACAAGGGAAAAGCGTCTTGACCTCCCGGGAAAATGAGCATGCTAAAACCCAGCGGGCTGAAGGCCCCCACCAAGATCCTTAAGCCTGGAAGCACCGCCTTGAGGACACCGGCTGCTGGTAAGAGTTTACGTCTTATCTTTATTTTATTTCATTTCATTTTGAGACAGGGCTTCTCCGCATTTCAGGGCTGTTCTGAAATTCACTCTGTACACCAGGCTGGCCTCAGACTTAGAGGTTTGTCTGCCTCTGCCTCCTGAGTGCTAGGATTAAAGTTATGTACCACCATGCATGTCTGCTTATTAATTTAAAAAAACTATGATTTATTATCATCATTATTATTATTGTTATTTATTTTTATTTACTTAGGTGTCTGTGTATATATATGTGCATGTGCATGCACTTGCCTTAAGAAGCCAGTAGAGGGTCTCCAGTCTCCTAGAGCTGGAGTTACAAGTGGTTGTGAGCCAACTGAAATGGTAGCTGGGAACTGAACTCAGGCCCTCTGCAAGAGCAGCAAGCACTCTTAACCACAGAGTGATCATGCATTATCTTATATGAATTTGAAGGTTCTTTTTAGTCAACTTTATAAAAATTGATAATTAAAAAGGTTTTCATGAAGAAGCAGAGTTTTTCATTTGGAATTTTAAGACCTTCATGTGTGGGCGTGTATGCACACCCATCTTTGCATGAAACTCTTGAGGCCAGGGGTTGATGTCGGGTGTCTTCTTCAACTGTTCTTCATCCAGTTTTTGAGACACTGAATCTGGAGCTCAGCATTTAGGTTAGGCTTGCAGGCCAGTGAACACCAGGGATTTTCCTCTTTACCCCACACTTAGCTTCTTTTTACATTGATGTAGCGTCTGAATTTAATTTCTCTGAGCACTTTACCTACACTTACTCACCCAAATCTAGGATTGTTTTGTTTTTTTTCTCTGTAGTTCTGGAAGTTCTGTCCTCACTCTGTAGACCAGGCTGGCCTCGGACTCAGAAAGCCACCTGCCTCTGCCTCTGCTGGGATTTAAGGAATGTGCCATCATTGCCTGACCAGTTCTAGAATTTTCTTGAGCCATATTTTTAGAAGTTGTTCTTTTTAAATTTAGTTGATTTAGTATGAGTAGTTAAAGTAGTCGTGAAGTTAAGTCACTGAGTTATATGATCCCTTCAGTATTAAGAGTTCTCTTCCTGGGCTGGAGAGATGGCTCAGTGGTTAAGAGCACTGACTGCTCTTCTGAAGGTCTTGAGTTCAAATCTCAGCAACCACATGGTGGCTCACGACCACCCATAACAAATCTGACAACCTCTTCTGGAGTGTCTGAAGACAGCTACAATGTACTTACATATAATCAAATAAATCTTTAAATAAAGTAAAAAAAAAATTGTAAAAGCTGTGACAGTATAATTAAAAAAAAAATTTCTCTTCCTTAATTTTTCCAGATCTTTCTCCATGGAATTCCAAGAAAACAAATACTAGTATGGTCTAAAAGATTTTTTTTTTTGACATTAATTGAATGGTAGTTGGCTCTCAAACCAATGAGGAAGAACTTTCCAAGACATTTTATGAATGAGTGATTCAATCTATTCAGGTTGTTTTAACAAAATATTTTAGGCTGGGGATTTATAAACAACAGAAAAGGATTGCTCACAGTTTTGGTTCTTCCGGTTTCACTTATACCTTCCTGTCAGTGGCCTCAGGCCACATGTCAGCTCTTGGGTGGAAGCAGGGCCTTGTCTTGTCTCCCCCATAGTACTCCAGCTGTCTGCTGTCTTGTCTTCCCAATTCTCGCCCCTGACCCCTTGGAGGGCACAGATTGTGCTGTCTTGCTTTGTTTCCTGACATAGAACAATACCTGGGATTAGTCCTAGAGATACAGGAGCTCCCCAAACACATAGAGGATGACTAAGTATATGAAGTCATTCAGTCCTTTTAAATGCCCTCCAAGGAAGAAGTTACTGCCTCCCTACAAGAGAACAGATTAAACTTGGAGAGGTTATGTCACATCCTGAGATAGAATATGCCTCATAAATGACAGTGTGATTAGGAGTGTGCACTTTTCCTAATTACACTAACTATTTAATAAATCCTTATTGGATGATGAACAGGTAAGTTTTCAATATAAGTACACTGCTTGCAAGTTAACTACTCTCTTTATGATAGGATCGAGGTTGCACCAAAGTTTCTTGCCTTCCCAGGGCATTTGGCTGGGTGCGTTTTGTTTTTGCCTCTATTTCTACTTCTGCCATCAAAGGAGTAGGTTTTGTGTAATAGTGTTATAGTAGAGATTGCAGGGCCCCAGCCCTGAATCCTTTCATTCAGTCAACATGACCACATGTCTGGTTAAATGATATGAGACTTTGCTAGCTTGACTGCTCAGATGTAGGAGTAAATGGGTCTTAGTGAATCTGACTGGATTCTTGAAATGTTCAGGAAGGGAATAGTGTAGGAATGACCCAAGACTATAAATACAGAGCTGGGAAAGGACTATGGTTTATTTTTTGTTTTTTGTTTTCTTTCCTTTTTTTTTTGTTGTTGTTTTTTCCCCCCAAGACAGGGTTTCTCTGTGTAGCCCTGGCTGTCCTGGAACTCCCTCTGTAGACCAGGCTGGCCTCAAACTCAGAAATCTGCCTGCCTCTGCCTCTCAAGTGCTGGGATTAAAGGCGTGCACCACCACCGCCTGGCATTTTTTTTTTTTCTTGCCTTGACGACTTCCAGTCTTAGTTGCAAATGTAGAATAAACCTCACCCCCCAGCTCACAGAGCTTTGACAGTGTTCTACTTCCTTGCTTAAAAAAAAAAGAAAGAAAGAAAGGAAGGAAGGAAGAAAGAAAGAATTTGTCCAACAAGTCATGGTTTGTTTATATTGCTATTGTTTTTTCTTTTTGTGTTTAAAGTTTTTTTTAATTATTTTATGTGTGGGAGTTGTTTAATCTATGTGCATGTCTGTACATCATTTGTGTGTCTATCGCTGGGTGAGGCCAGAGGAGGCTGTCAGGTCTGCTGGAACTGGAGTTATGGATTGTTATCAGCCACCCTATGGGTACTGGGGATGGAACCTGGGCCCTGCAGGAGGAGCCAGCGCTTTGAAGCTGTTAGAAGACAGCTGCTCAGGCGCGCGTGCGCGGTGCGCGTCCGACCTGCTCTGATTCTTCTTTTGCTCTCAGCTGCAGCTCCAGTGGAGAAGACAACACCCAGTGAAAAGGCCTCGGGCCCTCCATCCTCCGAGACCCAAGAGGAGTTTGTGGATGACTTTCGAGTTGGAGAACGAGTTTGGGTGAACGGGAATAAACCTGGGTTTATCCAATTTCTTGGGGAAACTCAATTTGCACCAGGCCAGTGGGCTGGGATTGTTTTAGACGAACCCATAGGAAAGAACGATGGCTCGGTGGCAGGAGTGCGGTATTTCCAGTGTGAACCTTTAAAGGGTATATTCACCCGACCTTCAAAGCTAACGAGGAAGGTGCAAGCAGAAGATGAAGCCAACGGCCTGCAGACAGCGCCTGGGAGAACTGCTTCACCTCTGTCCACCGCTGCAGCTACCATGGTGTCTTCTCCAGCCACTCCCTCAAATATTCCCCACAAACCGTCCCAGTCGACGGCAAAAGAAACTTCAGCTACACCTCAAATTAGCAACCTTACAAAAACCGCCAGCGAGTCAATCTCCAACCTTTCGGAGGCGGGCTCTGTCAAGAAGGGAGAGCGAGAGCTCAAGATCGGAGATAGGGTGCTGGTGAGTCACAGTCACTTTGGCCACTGGCCCTTTCTGTCTGCATTTAACACCTTCTTCCTCTTCTCTTCCAATGGCCCCTCCTCCTCTCTCCCCCTCCTCCTCTCTCCCCCTCCTCCTCTCTCTGTAGTCCAGCTGGAGCGATGCTGTGCCTCCTACTTTCCTCTACCATACCTGGCTAGCTAACATGCTAATTTGTTTGTTAAACATAAATCTTTGATTTAGAAATAAGAGGCATTTTAACTTTAAAATTAGTTAAATTAAAATTTAGAAACTAGCCGGGTGGTGGTGGCGCACGCCTTTAATCCCAGCACTTGGGAGGCACAGGCAGGTGGATTTCTGAGTTCGAGGCCAGCCTGGTCTACAGAGTGAGTTCCAGGACAGCCAGGGCTACACAGAAAAACCCTGTCTCGAAAAACAAAAACAAAAAACCCCCAAAAAACAAGATTTAGAAACTAAACATGGTGGCTGGGTGGTGGTAACATGCCTCTTTAGTCCCAGCACTCAGGAGGCAGAGGCAGACAGATCTCTGAGTTTGAGGCTA
>JADRCD010209630.1:7379-46765 GCA_019843815.1 Montemys delectorum | reverse complement strand
GTGTGTGTGTGTGTGTGTGTGTGTGTGTGTGTGTGTGTGTGTGTATGCCGGCGAGTGTCAGGGGGAGTAGGAGCAGACAGGAAAGGGGAAAGGGAAAAAGGTTGGAAGCCAAGTGTTTATAGTCCAAAAGGTCAAACAATGAACTAGTGGATGAAGCCTGAAGGAAAGGTCAAGCCCACACTTTGTCCAATGTGACCTACCAGGAATCATTCCCAGGTGGTTCTGGGAGGTGGTGCTTCCCTGTAATCCTAGCACGTGAGGCTGGGGAGATTGGAAGGGCATCCCTTGAGCTATCCGGCTAGCTACATTATCTGTACTAGTGAACCTTGGGTTTAAATGTAACAACCTACCTCGATGTATAACGTGGAGAATGATTCCTAAAGATACCCAGTGTCAAGCATACACACACACACATGCACACACACCCATGGGCACACAAACCAATAGGCACATGTGTGAACAAGCATATGCATGCACAACACACATGCACACACATACAAACATACCTACACGCCTGCACACCACATAGATATATAAAAGCAAAAACAAAGGCGTAATTTCCAGCTCCTGACTTCAGTCTAAATAGTGATGAAAGCACTGGATTTCCCTAAGGGATGAGATAAAACTTCATCTTCGCACAACACGGTGCCAGAGGCACCCTCTTGGCCCTCCGGCCTCTTGCTTCCTCATATGCACAGTGAAACTGTGAACGGAGCACGAATGCCTGTAGTCTTACCAGCATCGTGCCCCAGTTGTATCATTGGTATCTGGTGCATTACTAGCGAGTATCCTACTTTGGTTTCTGTTGCTATGGTAAACACTATGACCAAAAACAGCTTCAAACGTGTATGTCTTTCCATCTTAGACTTTACGGTCCAGAAGTCAGGGCAGGGGCTCACGGCAGGAACCTAGGGACCAGAAACAGAAGCAGGGGCCGTGGAGGAGTGCTGCTTACTGCCTTGTTTCCTGTGACTCACTCAGCTGTCTTTCTTTTTTAAATCTCTTAAGGTGTATTTGATGTGAAGGGGTATTTGGTCTTGCGTGTACGTCCGTGCACCACGTGTGGGCTTGCTACCCTCAGAAGTCAGAAGAAGGCAATGGATGTTACAGATGGTTGTGAGCCTACACACAGGGGCTGGGAACTGATCCCAGGTTGTGTGGAAGAGCAGCCAGTGCTCTTAACCATGTAGCCATCTCTCCGGCACCTCAGCTACAGCTCAGAACCTCCTGCTCAGGGATAGCATTGCTCACAGTAGGCTGGGCCCTCCCTCCCACCTCAGTCAGCAATCAAGAGAATGTTCTGCAGGCAGTCAGTCCACAGGCCAATCTGATGGGGGCAATTATTCCAATTGAGGGTCCCTCTTCCTCGGTGTCTTGGTTTGCGTCAAGTTGACAAAAAACAACCTTGACAGTCCTTTCTCAGTAGAGGTCGGCAAGTTCCGTTTTTGTTAAGAAGTAAGACGCCTTCAGAGTGACTTTTTAATTGATCGGTTGATTTGCAGTCCTGTGCTAGATTTGAACCCATGTCTTTTCTTTGTTAAGTCAGAGTTCTGTCACTGAGCCGAGTACTAGTTCCTGTTGTGGCCCTGAACCCACTCCATGCAGAGGCTGGAACCGGTGCTTTGCACATGCCCGACAAGGTTTCTGCCCTGAGCTTCACCCCTCCCCCCCCCCCCCCGCCCCCAGCCCTGGGTACATCATAACCAAATACTCAGGGATGCTGATTCCGGGCTGTGCCACTTGCAGTCGGTATGTTTATAGAATGAGAGAAAGCCAAACACGCAGAGACAGAGAATGACACGATGGTGAGCAGGGGTGGGAGGAAGGAAACGAGATATAGGTCAGAGACTGTAGTAGCAGGTACATAAGATAAACACGCTCGGCGAAGAAGATTGCACTGGACAAGAACTTTTGCTAATTTAGTCAATTTTAGTTCTTTTTGCCGCATAAAAATCTCCTTTTGACACAATGGATAAGTTAATCTATTTTATTACGGTAACCACTTTGCCCTCGAGTATATCCCATAACATCAGGCTGTGCAAGTTAGATATATTATATATATATATATATATATATATATATATATATATATATATGTATATATTAAAAATGAGTGAGAAATTATAACATGAAGCTCTCTTCTTTTTATTTCAGCTAATTTGTGGAACTGGGTCAATGATGCTTGCAGTAGTCTAAGTGGAAATAAGGTAAAAGTGTTTAAATGCCTCTTTTAAGTACTGCCCCAGGCTCTAGAGCTGTAACTAGCCAACTATGGAGCACACTGCTTACCAGGCAGTTAAACCTCCGGTCTAGAACTGATTCCTGCTGAGTAAGTCAGAGCCTAACGTCTTCATTGCCCCCAATGCCCACCCTTCTGCTGAGCCCCAGGCTGAGAACTGAATGGTCTTTGCTAGCGCTAGGAAAACATGCTACCCCTGAGCCATACAGTCGTCTTCATTCCAAGTCTGCGATCTCTGTGTGTGTATTTTTAGAACTGACCTTGATCACCTAATACAGATTCCTAGGAGGAATCTTTATGCTGTAATTATTTAATAAATCTTCTACTCTGACATAATTTCAAAAATTATCAAAAAATACTAAGCAATGAAAGTCCTTGCATGATGCACAAGTTCACCAGTGGCTTACTTACACTTTATCACCACAGAGTGAATGGACATGGTGTAGTCCTCTGTTCTTAAATACATACATGCACAGTCTTTGTCTAAAAGTGTTTACTAGTAAAAGTAAATTTACCAGAATGGAAAACCCAACGAAACCAACCAATCAGACAATAAAAACCATGTGCGGCTGGAGAGATGACGCTGTGGTTAAGAGTCTGGACTGCTCTTCCAGAGGACCTGAGCTCAGTTCTCAGAACTCAGGTCAGGCTGCTCACAACCACAGGTGGCTACAACCTGTGACTGCAGCGCAAGGGGGTCCTGTGCTCTGCCCTGGACTCCTAGGGCAGCGCACACACGCACACGCACGCACGCGCGCGCACACACACACGCACACATACACACGCGCACACACACATATGCACACGCACACACGTACACACACGCACACGTGCACACGCACACGTGCACACACGCACGCACACACATGCACACGCGCACACACACGCACACACACACGCACGCGCATGCACGCACACGCACGCGCACATTAAAAATAAAAATAAATCTTTTTAAAAAGATGAAAGTGAAAACCCATGTCTGCTTACTTTCTCCTTTAAAATAACTAACTAAATGAATGAATACATACATTTGTTCAAAGGTGCCATGGTGATGTAGGTCAGCTGAGAGAGTGCTTGCCTAGGAGGCACAAAAACCTGAGTTCAATCCCAGCATTGAATAAACTGGGTATGGTGGTGCTGGTTTATAATCCAAGCATTGGGGGATAGAGGCAGGAGGATAAGTTCAGAGTCATCCTTTACTCCATAATGAGGCCAGCCTTAGGTACACACGACCCTGTCTCAAAAACTTCAAAGCAAAACAGCAAAAACCTAATAGTGACAATTATTTTCCACTTCACATTTGACATTAAAATGCCAAGTAATCTAGTTTGCCCTTTGCATCTGTTTTCTTATGTATAAAATGTATCAACAGCAGACATTAGACTGATTTCTATAACTCGGCCCCAATACCACACTATCCTATCTGTTCTCATCTTTTGCCTTTCCTGCTTGACTCTTCCTTCCCAGCATCACACCTGATTCCTCTCATTCTCAGTAAGCTTGCTCATTTGCTGAATTACATGATGTGCTGAACCAAGTCACAGAGCAGCTGCCTGAAGCGCAGGATTTGGTTACATGTTGCCATTGCTTCGCAACAGACTGAAGTTGTGGGCAGGCATTGCTTGGGGTGGCTCTTCACTGGCTTAGGTGTGCAGATGCTATTCTTTGCAGTAAAGATCCAGTTGTTTCTAGTCGTTCCCCGTTCTAGACTTCTCTCATACATTCTTCTATACAGCGTAAATACAGCCATAGAGGATGGGGCACCTGCACTTGCCAGGGTGGAAACAGTTCATATTTCCAGCATTTGTTAAGTGAGCATCTTGCACTAATTCTGGATACTAAGGCCTTTGCCTTCTGAATTCACATCCCCAGGAGTCCTCAGAGGATCATTGTGTTGGTTCCCGCTCGGCAACCTCCAGTCAGCAAGAAGTGTGTGAAGGCGTCTTACTAATGACTCAGGAGGAGAAGACGGTTGTGGAAGATGGTGCTGGAGTCTGTGGGCCTGTGTGTGCAGCAGGCAGGGATTCTAGGACGTTCACGTTGGTCAGCGAGGTTGAGATGCAGGGGGATCTCTCAAGGAAGGTTCCCACAGAGGATGAGTACACGGACCGGCCCTCACAGCCTTCGAATGGTTCACTGTTCCTAATCCAGCAGGGAAGCAAATCTATACCCCTGTTCCAGGAGCCCCTGGAAGTGGGGGAGAATGACAGTTTAAGCCAGTGTTTCACGGGAACTGAAAGCATGGTGGATTCTGAAGGCTGCAACTTAGAGCCTCCAAGCAGAACTGACTGTATGCCTGTGTCCCCTCCAGAGCATCTGACAAAAGAAATAGAGGGTGACAGCTGCCACCCCTGGGTGGTCAGCTCCAACTCAACAGATGGCTACACAGGCAGTGGGAACACTCCTGGGGAGGATCATGAACCCTTTCCAGGGTCCCTGAAATGTGGACCACTGCCCCAGTGTGCCTACAGCATGGGCCTTCCCGGTGAAGCAGCAGCCAGCATGGCAGAGACCGGAGTGCCGCCCCAGGACAGGGCTGATGCAAAGCTTTCGAGCTCAGAGAGGGGAGCCTCAGGGTCTGGGAGCTCCCCCAGTGAGCCGCCTGCCTCTGGTGAGTAACTCCCTTGGGTTCCCGCTTTTAAGTAGAAAGGGCTGTCTGAAAGGGTTCAGAAGTGTATGTCACATGAGACACATAGCCCAACTCCTTTCTCTGTTTAGAGTCTTTAAACACGGGGTCTCTTGTAGATGAGGATGACTTTGAACTCCTCCTCCTCCTTCTGACTCCATCTTTGCAGTACCAGTGGCTTACAGGTGTAGCAGGTCACACCTGGTTTACCAGGGGCTTCATGCACGCCAAGTGCTTCACAGGGGCTTTGGGGTCTCTGTGCATTGCATTTGTGGACTGTGCTGACTGACATAATGATGTCATCCTCTAGGGAGACTGCTACCGCTCTCAGGCACGCGGATCCTCTGCCTTCAGGCTTCTTGTGGTTGGATTTGCTGGTGGTTCTCCAATCACAGAACCAAACCCCCGAAAGACAAAGTCAACAGTTATTTTAAGAGTGGCTAAATCATGGTGCTCCCTCATATTTAGTGGGGCAGGGATCGGGTAAAAGATCTTTGGGCTTCTTAATCTCAGGACAAACAACACTGTTTAGTTGTTCTTTAATTATTTGTTGGAGTAACAAGTTAATGGTGCAGTGAAAAGTATCTGCTGTTACTTTCTAAGAAAAGCCCCCTCTATAACCACCACATTTACTATGTTTCCAAAACTCAGATGACAATTTACAATTCAGCATCATTATAGAGATTTATTGCTGCAATATTGCTTGAACACAAACAGCCCACCCATGATAATATTATGACTTTTTTTTTTTTTGCTGGAGGGTAGAGCACCATCTGTTAAAAGATTATGTAGTTACAGAAGACTTTGCAAGTGACAGCGCGGATCTCCTTTGACTCTGGGCGTTATTAACCTGGTCAGAAGTAGGGAGTTTATTGAGAATCTTTCAGAAGCTATGAACATTCTCCAGAAGAAGAAAAAAAATGGATAGATGGATGGATGTGTACCACTTCAAAGGCTTCTCAGAATCCCCAAGTTCTCAGAAAGGAAGGAAGGGAGGGAAGGAGGGAGAGAGAGAGAGGGAGGAAGGGAGGGATGAAGGAACCCCCTTGTGCGGTACCCCTCTCAAGAGGTGCCTTTCTCTCCTGGTTCTTGGTTGGGACTGCAAGCGGTGCCGTCAACTGTGTTCTGTAACATGGAGGTGGCTAGATGGACACACGTGGCTATTTTTGCCATGAAGTAATATTGGTTCCTTCTTGCTTGGCAGAACATTGTGCATTCCTGCCTCTCAGGCAGTGTGGTCCGCTGTTAACGCACAAGCACACTCAGTGTATTGAAAACTTAGAATTTAGAAAGAAAGTTTGTATGAGAGAGATAGGTAGTGGGGGAGGGAGAGAGAATCATGAAACCAAAAGCCAAACCTTGTCCTCTATCAGAGCGAAAATAGCCTTGCGTATCTGTTGCTAGCTTTTACTCCTTGAGCACTGAGCATGTAGGCACAGAGGAAAGGAAAAGACTGTGTCATCAACAGTGTTAATTTGCGAAATGTTGACACTGTCTTTTCCGTGTCTAATACTTAGCCATGCATGCGGAACATCAGCAGAGAGCCAGCTAATTCATCACCGGCTAGCAGGCCAGATTAATTCTCGCCTGAAGAGAGGCAGCAGCCAGATTGATTTCTGAGGCCATCCCATTCTCTCCAAAATTATTTCAACATGAACAGTACTTATAGTCAAAATAACGTATTCCTAGCTCTTTCAAACAGTGCCATAATTCATACTCTAAAATGTGTGTGTAAGAGGGTGATGTTTGGGGAAATAGGGGGACCTGACCCCATTCTACAAGGCTGTGTGCTCTCAGAGCTTCAAGGAGGAGGCCTATTTTCTTGGGATTTTAGATTCTTTGCCAGGGTATCATTTCTTTTACTTATGTATATGTGTGTGCACATACACTGTGGCTCTTTGACAATCTATTCTCTCCTTCCACCGTGTGAGTCAGGGGGGATCAACCTCTGGCTGCCAGGCTTGGCCACAAGTGCCTTTACCTGGTGAGCCTCAACTCTAGCATATGCTTCCAGCTTTTTACAGAACGTAAGTAGCTGTTCAAACAGTTCTACAAGTAGAGACAATTTGAAAAAAAAATACTCAGGATTGTTAAATCTACTCTAGAGAAGTTCTAACTCTTAGTGAACTAAAAATTACTACCTCAGGTCAATGATAGGGAAACATATTTTGGGTTGTGCCTTAAACAACTGGGGCTTAATTCTTAAGTGGTGCTCAATTCTGGGCTCACGATGGTTATCTTGGTTACAAGCCCTCTATCATAATTACTATTCCATTGCTGTGAGGAGACACTGTGACCAAGGCAATTTATAAAAGGAAGTATTTAATTGGGAGTTTGCTTATAGTTTCAGAGTTTCCGCAATCATGGTGGGAATCATGGCAGTGGAGTTAATGTAGCTAAGAGTTTACATCCTGATCTACAGGCAGGAGGAGAGAGAGAGAGACAGAGAGACAGAGAGAGAGAGACAGAGAGAGACAGAGAGAGACAGAGAGAGACAGAGAGAGACAAAGAGAGACAGAGGCAATGGAGTTAATGTAGCTAAGAGTTTACATCCTGATCTACAGGCAGGAGGAGAGAGAGAGAGAGAGAGAGAGAGAGAGAGAGAGAGAGACAGAGAAAGAGAGAGAGAGAGACAGAGACAGAGAGAGACAGAGAGAGACAGAGAGAGACAGAGAGAAACAGAGAGAGAGAGAGAGACAGAGAGAGACAGAGAGAGAAACAGAGACAGACAGACGGACAGACAGATAGGTCCTCCAACAAGGCCACACCTTCTCCAACAAGGCTGCATCTCCTAATTCTTCATAAATGGTCTACCAACTGAGAACCAAACATTCAATTATATGAGCCTATGGGGGCATTATTATTCAAACCACAACATTGCAATCCCTGACCCCAAAAGATCTGTAAGCACATCACGATGAAAATGCATTAAGGCCAACTTCCAAGTCCCTGTAGTCTTTCTGTCTCGAGCCTGTTGAAAAGCCTGAAGTCTCTACTGAGACTCAAGAAGGGCTCTCATTGTAACCCCTTGTAAAAGCAAAACCAAAAACAAGTCACATACGTTCAACACACAGTGGCACAGAATATACGTTACCATTCCCAAAGGGCGGGAGAGGGCGCAGTGAGGAATGCTGGACCAAAGCAAGACAGAGTCCCAGCAGGGCAACTTCCAAAGCCTATAGTTCCATGTCTGATGTGCAAGAGCTTGAGAGTTCTGTGGTTCTTCCTCTCCTTCCAGCTTTGTGGACTGCAGTTCTTCTCTTTCTTGGGCTGCTTCAACACTCTGCACACAGCTCTCCTTGGCAGTTGTTCCATGGGTCTCTTGGGACATCTTGGGGTGTCCAGTGAAATCAGGCTTCACACAGTGGCCTCTGTGAACCCCATGCAGGGACTCCCATGCCACGGGACTTAGCTTTTTTTAAGCACCAAGGATCCTCAAGCCCTTTATACCTACATTCTTAAATCCAGAACTAGGATTCTGAATTTAAGAATCTAAATTCAGATGGCTGAAATTAGCCAGTGGCTGGCTGAAACTGCCAAGTTCGGGGACCCATCTGAACTGGAAACTGGCCCTCTCCTTAAATTGCATTTGCATTGAATTCCCTTTGCAGAGCAGATGGCTCCTTAGGCCTGTTCTTTTCACAAGCCTCAGGATTTTAGCTGGGTTGGGTCTTGCTCTGAGGGCACCATTACATCCGATCCACTTAGCATCTGTTCTCTCTTTTAGATGTCTCTCTTCCGACATTCCATTCCCTGGTGCCCCTTTTCTCTTCAAACTGTATGTTTTGTATTTCTTTTTGCCTTGCTTGCTCTTTCTCATTACAGATCTGCATAAGAGTGACGACGTCAATAACCACACGACCTAATCAGTAGTAGGCTGTCTTGAAATCTCCACTGCTAATGACGTTAGTCCAAAAGTCTTCCTTTTTGTCTCCAGCAGATTTTCACGGCAGTGCATAAAGCAGCCACAGTCCTTGTCACAACACGATGACTAGTCTGTACCCAGCCACTAATATCGTTATCCTCTGAGACACCTTGAAGATGGGCCTGCTATTCCAGGTTCCTTGTACGATGGCCCACTAAACCCCACTCACTGCATTCAATCGCCTTTCTAATCCAAAGTCCCAAAGTCATCCTAATCCAACAAATAGCATGGTCAGGCCCTCACAGTAACACCCAAGTCCCTGGTGTTAAGTGACCAGCTTCGGCTTTAGTCACTGTTCTATTGCTGTGGGGAGACATCATGACCAAGGCATCTTATCTAAGGGAGAGTTTAACTGGGGCTTGCTCACAGTTTTAGAGGGCCAGTCCGTGACCATCATGGTGGCAGGCAGGCATGGTGCTAGAGCAGGAGCTGAGAGTAATCCTCTGCAGGCAGGAGGCAGAAAGAGAACAAGAGAGAGACTGGGCATGGTGTGGCCTTTGAAACCTCAAAGCTCACGCCCAGTGACACTCCTCCTCCAACAAAGCCACACCTCCTAGTCCTTCCTAAATAGTTTACTAGCTGGGGACCAAGCCTTCAAACTCACGAGCCTGTGGGGAGCTCTCCTCCAGACCCTCTTACAGGGAATTAGAATGTTTACACTTCCCAGGGCACTGGAAGGAAGGCACTTGCCTAACACTCTCTCATTTCCATCCCCATCCCTGAGCCTACACACGATAGGAAAAACATGCTTCTATCCTGAAAGGCGGGGGGAAAAGGTTTTCCTGTCCAAATGTTCCTTCCTTTCTATCCGTTCACTAGCAAGGGCAGCTTGCTCACCTGCCCCACTGTCAGAACACGTGTCAGTATCAACTGTGTCCATAATGTGGACAACAAGAAGGTCAAACTGGCATCCATTAGTATTAGAAATCAACACATTGGGCTGGAGAGATGGCTCAGTGGTTAAGAGCACAGACTGCTCTTCCAGAGGTCCTGAGTTCAATTCCCAGCAACCAACCATCTGCAATGGGATCTGATGCCCTCTTCTGGTATATCCGAAGACAGCTATAGTGTACTTATATACATAAAAATAAGTAAACAAATCTTTAAAAAAAATAAATCAACACATTATTTTAAAAAATATGAAAAACTTGGTGATGCCTAGGGTGATGGCTCAGTGGTTAAAACAATTTAGCACAAGTAAGAAGACAGTTCGGATCCCCAGAATCCACATAAGTGCCAGCCATGTGAGTACCCACACCCATGCGTGTGTGCCCACACATCATATACATTAACACCCACCACACCCACTCGTGTATGCCTATGCATCATATATATTAACACCCACCACACCCATGCATGTGTGCCTACGCATCATATTAACATCCACCACACCCACGTATGTGTGCCCACACATCATATACATTAATACCCACCACACCCACGCGTGTGTGCCTACGCATCGTATTAACATCCACCACACCCACGTATGTGTGCCCACATATCATACACATTAATACCCACCACACCCACATATGTGTGCCCACACACATTGTACACATACACACCCACCCATATCCACATCCATGTATGTGTGCCCACACACGTGCAAAGGCATACATATACACATACATGCTACACACACATATGAAAGTGGAAAAATGGTTTAAAATTGTTTATATTATATATATATTATTAGTATTATCCTGCTTTCTGAGACGACAGGCTTCCTTTGGGAAGGGATTCTCCACAAGACAGTCTAAATAATTCTTAGCATGATTCAGAATGGAACTATTTTATATATAACTTCCTTCCCTTGTATCACATGCTTAATTTTTTCCCAAATGCCTCAAACAGAGCTTGCATTACCATAAAAAGGAAAGCTATATGGGAAGCATATGGGTGAAATAGAAAATGTTTGTGCATTCATGCATATTTTTAGCCCTAGTTATGTAGAAATCTCCATGACAATTTGGTAGTTTCTTATCTGGCGTGCTTCTTGTGGTTCAGTATTCATATTGTTCGCATCTTAAACAACATAGCATGCTTTTGAGAAGGAAAGAGTGCGTCTATTGCCTTGCTTAAGAATGTAAGTCCTGCCAGGAAGTATTCTCTCAGAAGATTGCTCTTCCTGCCTGAGAAAAACATGTTTTTTTCCTGTAGAAATACAGAAAGAGCCTTCTATCTAAAGCATGGATTTAGTAAAGTGTAAACATATTTCTTTATAATTAGGCAGATAATTTGTTCATTATTTCCATTGTCTTAGAGGCTATTTTTAACATTGTCATGCTATCTGAACCTTCATCTAGCTAGGTCACATTAAATATTAGTATTGAGTCAACTAACCCATTTTAGATGTAGTAAAAATGGCCAGGCCATTCTGGTGTTGAAGCCTTCTACCATGATAGCAGTTCCATCACCCTCAGAGAGCAGGGAGAACTGGCTCCATTGCCTGAAGTTTAGAGTCCCATCAGGGCATACATGCATTACTAGAGGCTAAGGGAACAGCTCAGTGGATAGAGTGCTTGCTGAGCAAACAGGAGGCCCTGACTTTGCCCCAGTATCCACTTAAAAAGCCACATGCAGCAGTGTGTGCCTGTAATCCTAATGCTGGGACATAGAGACAGTCCAGCCAGCCAGTGTCTCATAAAATAAGGCAGAGTGTTAAGACACTTGACCTCTGCCCTCCTTATGTGAACCTTTGTACTCATACATACATACATCATACATACATACATACATACATACATACGTACATACATACAGTGTATACACAGGTAAATTTTCATTACCATACACTAAGAACTTTGTATATTATCTTAATTTGAGAAATCATATGGAGTAAGATCCTCACCCAGGATCATCATGAAGCTAATAATCTATACAACATTAATTCAAATATCTGATGGTGAAGCTTGTGCCTTAAAGCACCATGCCGTTGACTCTTGAGATCAGTACCAGGAAGCAGGAAGGACACGCCTTACTTTGCTTAAATTCCCGGAGGTTTCATAAGTCTTCCAGGTTTTTGAAAAACAAAAAAACAAAAAACAAAAAACACAGCTTTAGGGGATGGGGAGGTCACTTGGTTGCTCCGGTGCATGTTACACTAGCCTGAATCCACAGCATATATGTAAAATCTGGCACAGCAACACACATCAATGGCCAGCAGACGAGAAACAAGAGGATTCCTGATGCTCATTGTTCAGCCAGCAAAGCCAGACTGATGAGCTCCACACTCAGTGAAACAGCTCTGTTCAAACATAATCTGGAACTTAAGGGTATCAGCCACCTAGTATCAATCTCTGGCCTCTGTGCGCACACAACACATGCACAGCCATGCATATACACCTGCACACAATCACAATGTAAAACATGTACAAAGGCACTCATGCGCGTGCGCATGTGCGCGCGTGCGCGCGCGCGCGCGCGCGCACACACACACACACACACACACACAATTTTCAAAGTTGGTACTCTCCTGTTGTGGGACTTAAGGATTGAGCACAGGTTTATTCAAAGAGTGCTTTTACCCAAAGGGTCATTGCTCTGGCCCATAAATCATACCATTGATTAAAAAAATTGACAATTAAAGTTGATAATTTCATTCTCTTTCTAGGTAGCTTTACTTACTCTCAGAAATTTCGAAGGCCTTTGTGAGCCATGCCTTCCAAGGATGCCATTCATTATTCTATGAATCAAAGGACTGAATTGTCTTTGCCCTGTAAGCTCAAAGAATTGAGTTCTACACTGAAAAATGAAAACGGGAAACAAGAATGCACATTAGGAGTTTTAGTATATTACTATCAAGATAAATGTGTTAAGGGAAAATGGCTTGGGATGAAATGCTCAAGATTTTAAACAAAATATTTACGTGCAAGATGACACAGAAAAGCTCAGGGCTTTTACTGGGCCCAGATTAACTGCAACTCTGACAGTGGTCATTTGTTGGAAGATAAAAATGTGAATGGTCAATAGAGCCCATGTACCATGGCACCACCAGATGGCTCTAAGTAGATGAGGAGAAAGAGAGGTGAGATCACATCCAGAGTCATGAGGAATCAGTCCTGCCCCAGCGAGGGAAGCCCTCTATGCTTGAATAGAGTGAAGAACAAAAGAAGTAGATGATGTCATAATAAAACAGGAGAATGACTGAACCGAGAAAAACCACATTCTAAGCCGCTCACAGTTACTGGTTCTATTAAATATATAGAGTATGTGGTTAGCTAGAATATAGCATGTATGACATGTATGTTACTTTGGTTTCTTGTTTGTCCAGCTGAGAGATAACCGCAGGTGGGAGAGAAAGGC
Organism: Montemys delectorum; assembly: GCA_019843815.1. NCBI lineage: Eukaryota > Metazoa > Chordata > Mammalia > Rodentia > Muridae > Montemys > Montemys delectorum. The sequence goes on along the minus strand of JADRCD010209630.1, from coordinate 33,670 downwards.
ACACAGAGAGGCTTAGAGTGCACACCACAGGGGAGACAGGAGGCTTTGTGAGTGTCCCAGTACGGAGGAGGAGCACCTGCAGATGCACTGGGGTGGGGCGGGGTAGAAACGGGAGCTAGGCTCCCTGTTGTTATTTTATGGGGGGAGTACATTCCTGATGCTCCATACAGTAGCCTGTGGAAGAACAGCAGGAACCACAGAGCTTTGTGTCTTTGGATTTGTTGCTCACTGTGCCTCCACACTGGCTTCTCAGGGGATACCTCACTATCAGGCAGAAAGGTTCCCTCAAGAAATTCCCTGAATGCAAGCTTCATCTTATTTATATAAATTACTGTTGAGCTGGGTCACAACAGAAGACAGGCATGAACAGTGAGCACAGGAGACCAGGGAGGGACCACTTTGATGTCTTTGGTCTGTTTTGATGCTGAGTGTTGGGATTTGGGGCAGTTATTTTCTGCTTGAGAAATTTGTGGCACATGGGTCTTTAAATGAAAAACTACAACAAGGGAGAGGGGCGTGTTCCCTTCTATCTGTGAACGGCCTGCTTGCCACAAGTTTAACCAAAGACTGGCTGCTTTCATTCGGCCACCAAAGGATGACAGAACTAGGGTTCAAAAGGAAGGAATGCGTTTTTCCTTTCTTCTCCTCTTCGTCTCTCTTCTAGAGGAGTAAGTTGGAATGTATTGGTGTCTGTTGAACCCGGAGTGCACTCAGCTCCGTGATCACCCTGCATGGCTGAGACACCAGGAACCCTTTAGAAGGTGACAGGAAGGCTCAGCCTTTCATGCCCCAGCTCAGCCCAGCGAGCTGAGCTCTGCTCAGTGTTCACAGTCGATTGATTGCTGCCTGGACTCCACCCATTGAGGTCCTCCCCTCTGCCTTCTTCTCCTCGTCCATCTCCTCTCTTTCCCCCACCACTACTCCATCCCCATGCCCTAAAGCTTTCTTCCTTCTCTCCCCTCCTGCTTCTCTCCAACTGAATGTTGCCTAGAGTCCAGACTCCGGGTAGGTTCTCCTGCCAGTGTCCTGGAGTTGTGTAAGGTCCCCGTGAGGTATGAAAAGAGAAACATGAGTAGGGCTCATAGCTTACATCCTTTCCCATCTCTTCACCTCCTCCCTCTCCACCCCCCCTCCCCGCCCCCTCTGCTGCTTCAGTGCTTTGCTATGAAGGCCCAAGCTTTCCAAGGGAAATACCTGCTGTAGCTCTGATCATAGTCCCTAAAGCAGTTTCTCTGTGCTCTGCCCCCTGCAGGGAACGTGACGGGAAACAGTAACTCCACGTTCATCTCCAGCGGGCAGGTGATGAACTTCAAGGGTGACATCATCGTGGTGTATGTCAGCCAGACCTCGCAGGAGGGCCCTGGGCCCGCAGAGCCGGAGTTGGAGCCGGTGGGCCGCCCGGTGCAGGAGGAGACACTGGCACGCAGAGACTCCTTTGCGGGCACCGCGCCGCGCTTCGCCAACGCCTGCACCACCGGGGCTGGGCTGCAGGAGCAGGGGGCACCCCGGCAGAAGGACAAAGACGAGGCATCGCGGCCGGTGCAGGAGCAGGGTGGGGCGCGGGCCTCACTCCATACCCAGGAGTCTGGACGATGTGCAGAATGACCTCGCCTTTTCTGCCTGCCCAAAAAAACGTGTTGTAGCTAGCCACTGTGCACTTCCTCACCGGTGCAGGCTGCGGGCATGGTGATGAAGCTCACCTCTCACTTTCTCCGGTGCCCCTCTCCTCTGCCTCCTACCACATGGCCTTTTTTTTTTTTTTTTTTTGTTGCAACGTTTGTGTCTTGCATTATTGAGATCTGTATCACCCCACCCCCATATTTATTATTCACTTGCTTTTGTAGTGTTTTCTGATACTTTCTCTCTCTCATATATATACACATATATATGTATACGTATATATACATATATATTCCTGATAATTCTCAAGGTGCTGTCCCCTTTACATTATTTTGCACTCCTCCCATCTGACTTTTGCCAGTGTCCTCTAAGCACTTTCAGAAAAAGGCCAGATGTGTAGAGCTAGGGAGTGAAGTGTAAGAAATGAGTAGAGGGATTTTACTTTCTGAAAACAGTCTATGTCTCAATTTTTCTCCAAAGAGTGAAAGGGACACACGGCCACCAGCACTTAGGCTCTTAGTTTATGCAGATCCTTGAGAGCTAAGTTCAGGTGGCCTTGTCCCCTGCCCGTTTTTGTTTTTGATTTGTTTTTTGTTTTTGTTTTTTTCCACAGTGGCGGATATTTGGCCACTAAATTTCAAAAAAAAAATCATACGTTTTGTGGTTTTGACATTCTTAGTTTTTAAACGATTAACTGTCTAGAAAAGATGGAGGGAGTAAATAGGACGGAAGGCCAAAGGAAGAAATGAAGGTGCCAGGGGGATTCAAGAAAGAATGAATAAAGTTGACATGTCAATTTGCTTTTGCTCTTCCTCCATTAGAATGTCAGAAACACACTTAGGCAGTGGGCCCTCTTTTCTTCTAAAGTATTTGCACATCAGTAATTTAGCCTTATGGAAGTAAAAAAAAAAACACTCGTGTGTGTGTGTGTGTGTGTGTGTGTGTGTTGCCTCCACATCTAAATAAATGACAAGCCAGGAGATCTAAAGAGATGCCTCACAGTTAAGAATAAGAATTTGAGCTCAATACCCGGTAACCCATTGTGCAGTCCACAACTACATGTAATTCCAGCTCCATGGGATCCTGTCTTAGTCAGGGTTTCTATTCCTGCACAAACATCATGACCAAGAAGCAAGTTGGGGAGGAAAGGGTTTATTCAGCTTACTTCCACATGGCTGTTGATCACCAAGGAAGTCAGGACTGGAACTCAAGCAGTCAGGAAGCAGGAGCTGATGCAGGGGCCATGGAGGGATGTTCCTTACTGGCTTGCTTCTCCTGGCTTGCTCAGCCTCCTCTCTTATAGAGCCCAAGACTTCCAGCCCAGGCATGACACCACTCCCTTGATCACTAATTGAGAAAATGCCCCACAGCTGGGTCTCGTGGAGGCACTTCCCCAACTGAATGTCCTTTCTCTGTGATAACTCCAGCTTGTGTCAAGTTGACACACAAAACTAGCCAGTACAATTGACCCCTTGTCAACTTGACACACAAACACATCACTATTAAGCCTCAACCCTTATGTTCTTATTCATCCCCAAGATCTAAAGTCCCACAGTCTTTACATATTAAAAGTTCAATCAATTTAAAAATGTCCAATATATTTTAAAATTCAAAGTCTCTTAACTGTGGGCTCCACTAAAATACATTCTTCTTTCAAGAGGGAAAAATATCAGGGCACAGTCACAATCAAAAGCAAAACCAATGTCTGGGATCCAACTCACGATCTTCTGGACTCCTCTAAGGGCTTTGGTCGCTTCTCCAACTCTGCCCTTTGTAACACACATCTTGTCTTCTGGGCTCCAGATGCCTGTTCTCCACTGCTGCTGCTGTCCTTGGTGGTCACTGCATGGTACTGGCATTCCCAAAACACTGCTGTAACTAGGCTTTACCAATAGCCTCTCATAGACTGTCTTTATGGTGCCAAGCCTCAACTTCTTTGCATGACACCTTCATTCCTGGGCCATCAATTGCAAACTGAGGCTGCACCTTCACCAATGGCCTTTCATGGCCTCTGACTGTGCTAAGCCTCAGCTGCTCTTCATGACCCCTTCCTGCTGTCAAAACCAGTACCACCTGGGTGACTCTTACACATTACCAAGTCCTGCTGCAGCACAAGGTACAACCTTGGCTATCTCTGGAACACAACCTCTTTGTGCTCTCAGAAAACACTTCCCAGAAGATGTCACCTTAATGATGCTGGTCTCTTCTTAATCACTGCTAATTTCTTAGCTCTAGCTAACCAACATCAATAGTCCCAATAATGCAAAGTTTTCACTTTAGTAGTTCTGGTATCTTGTTAATCACAGCTGATACTTCAGCCCCAGCTAACCAGAACCACAGAATCTTTACAATTAAAACAACATGGCCCTGATAAGAGTCTTTAATCTTCCCTCTGAAATTTCACAAGCCAGGTCTCCGTCTTCTGCACTGTTCTCAACATGATCTTCCAAGCTCCCACAGAACATCCCACAGAGTTCTTAACAATCAGTGGCTCTTCTAGCTCAAAGTTCCAAAGTCCTTCCACAATCCTCCCCAAAACATGGTCAGGTTGTCACAGGAATACCCCACTCCTGGTACCAATTTGTCTTAGTCAAGGTTTCTATTCCTGCACAAACATCATGACCAAGAAGCAAGTTGGGGAGGAAACGGTTTATTCAGCTTACTTCCATATTGCTGTTGATCACCAAGGAAGTCAGGACTGGAACTCAAGCAGGTCAGGAAGCAGGAGCTGATGCAGAGGCCATGGAGGGATGTTCCTTACTGGCTTGCTTGCTTCTCCTGGCTTGCTCAGCCTGCTCTCTTATAGAACCCAAGACTTCCAGCCCAGGCATGGCACCACCCCTTTGATCACTAATTGAGAAAATGCCCCACAGCTGGGTCTCATGGAGGCACTTCCCCAACTGAAGCTCCCTTCTCTGTGATAACTCCAGCCTGTGTCAAGTTGACAAACAAAACCAGCCAGTACAGGTAAATGTAAGAAAATCAATTGTCCTACAGGTGATTTTCTTTTTGTGGGTCCTTATGCAAGAAAGCAGTTTAAAACTTAAAGAGGCCACTGGCATGGTTTATCACGAGCACTGGTTTCTGGATAATGGAGTGAAAGCTAACCACTTAAGTGAACTGCAAGCAGTTTTGTAATTGTAGGGGTCCAGGAGTCACCTCACAAATCATTCAAACAGCCATCTCAGACAGGAATGGCTTAGTTAGCATATGCCGCAGGCCTAATCAATCAGAGCCACCATTCAGGCTCAGACGCTCAACCGTGACACTGAGTTAAGATCCTACAAGGCCTTTAAGCCTAAAATCCACAAACATCTGTGCTAAGTTATTTCACCAGTCAGGATTTAGAGAGAGGGGATTTTCTTAGGAACATTTCTTTGTTGTACACTTATCCTGTTCTCATTGGTTGGGGTAGTCAACTGTGGGAGGGGACTTGACTTGTCTAACATTCATGTCTTAACTTGCCAGCCAGAATGTCAGTTACCCATGTACATGTCTCTTTCTGCCCAAGTAGGATGTCAGTTCCCAGGGAGGTCTTGGGAACTTAAAACTTTACTTGACTGCTACTCAAAATGGAAGTCTTATTCTAAATAGTATCTTATATTGGCGTCTCTCTTATGTTGGGGTCCATCCCAGGGGCAGCTTATAAAAGCAAAAACCATAAACGCTTACATTACAGGTGCAGGAAATGCTGCTGGGTGGTTGGTTCTGGTCTAAGCTTATTGTGGGTCACTATACAAAACAGTTCTACTGACTTCTATCATGATTCCCCCCCCCCCCCCAAGGGCACAGAACATAGTAACATGCTATCAGTTTGGGCATGAGAAAGTTTCCTAGTAACAGAGTAACAGCACATAAGAAAGTCTCTTTATAATGTTAGTAAGAGCACAACATGGTGGGCTACCGGGTAACAGTTACTTAGGCCTTAACATCCCATCTAGGCCCTAATACTTAATCGAGACCTTAACAGTAATCTGGTAGGTTCTAAGCATGTTAAGAGTGGTCACTGTGCAGCCACAGGTACCCAGCTGAGCAGAAGCCCAGTTCTCACTGGTTTCCCCCTTACTGAAGCTCTCCTGTTGAGTCTGATTTTTAATGCAAAAGTGGAGAACGGCTCTGTAATGTATGGGGCTCCAATGCTAACAGAAAGAACTTCAGGAAATAAGTCCAGTGCCAGAATGATGCAAGGATAGAAAGTCTGTTAGTATTTTTTCCAAAGAGAGATGTTACTAAATTCAGCAAAGCCATTATAGCTTTTGGTATGGAACGTATTAAGTAAACTCCATAAAGTAGGATGCGGAGCTAAAAACTCCACGTCCAGAACTGTCATCATCAATCTGTGCCTACTTCCTTTTGCTGTACTTCCATTTTCCCCATACAAAGTCAGTAATGACAATTGAACACCATTTCCCTACCCAGAGATATCAAAAGGATCCTTTGGTGGATGTTAAAGTACCGTAACTCCTAAAATCAGAAGTGCTGAGGGCATTAAGAATCTACTTTCAGGGGCAGAAGAAGGTCATAAGGTTCCTCACACTGATCCTTACTGACGTTATATTGGTGCAAAGCCAATGAAACCATAGGAAATACATAACAAAGCTAGATATGCGTATGTGTGTAGTTGAAATGTTTATGACAAATATAAGCCGTGTAAAAGAACAAATAATGAAAGTTACTCCAATGTCATGGTAAAGAGATTATTAAACCTGCATTTGCCCATAAAATATAATTTTTTGATGTTCGGTTAAAGCTTATTACAAAAAAAAAAAAAAATGTAATCCAACCAGGCACACTCCTTTAATCTCCATACTAGGCAGGCAGAAGCGGGCAGATCTCTGTAAGTTCAAGGCCAATTTGGTCTACATCTCAAATTACAGGACAGCCAGGGCTACCTAGCTAGAGAGATCCTGTCTCAAAACAAAAGAAAATTGTGACCCAAATTATTTCTGATCCTTATAGTGTGCTATGATGTCAAATATTAGTTTTATTGTATCTTATTGACAATGTATCTTCTATTGCTATCATAAAGTGAGGTAATTATTTAAAATATTATTTGAAAAGGGCTGGCACGACGGCTCAGCAGTCTAGAACACATACTGCTTACAGAGGACCAGGGTTCAGTTCTTAGCACCTCCATCAGCTTACAGCCATCTGAAACTCCAGCCCCTCAGAGAGCCAATGCCCATGGCTTCTGAAGGTGCCTGCACTCAAATACATACAAACAGGTGTGTAAATAATTGAAAATAAAGTAATAAGCCTTTAAAAGGAAAACAATTAAAGTCTGGCCATTAAGCAGGAAAGTTGAAAAGGAGGTGAAGTACAGTGTTTTCTGCCTGCATGTGATCCATAAAGTGGCTTAAAATAACCCCCGGCTTAGCTCAGATTCTGTGCTTGGCTGTATTAGGGTGATTGCTATGCCTGTGTTCAGCTGAGCTGGCTTGCTCACTGGCAACAAGGAGGCTTGTCCACTAACCAGCTCTCCAGGGTGCTCTAAGTGAACTCTTCCACCTGCTCATTCCATGCCCCATCCTTCCAGCATCCAGGCTGGGCTAGATCCCACTGTGGTTCAGAGTCCTTGGGAGAGCAGAATAAATCCCTGTGATTCCTGGCTCAGATTCAGATTCTAACTTGCAGATGAATTCGAAACATTCACAGACCACAAGAAGTCACCAGGCCAGGCGAATCACAGGACTTGGAACCTGCCCCCTACTCGTGGTCTTGAAAATGTTTCTGAGTGGCATGGGATGTGACATGGGGGAAGACTGGAGGCTCCTTTGCTTTCTACCATGGGGGTGTGACGAGAAAAAGTGTTGAAGAGAAGTGTGTGGGGGTAATTTGAGAAATGCACATTTTCAGTCCCTGGTAAGCTCCTGGTGACCGGATCCCTTTGATGTCCAGGGCTATGAATTGATTTCTACAATGGTAAGATGCTAGATTTGTATTTAGGCATCAAAATTCCAAAGTTAATGAAAAAGATTTGGGAACTAGGTCAACAGTACTTCTGCCCCACTCCACTGGCACAGAAAACAACCAAACAACAATAAAAACAAAAACTGAAGCAACTATTCTAAAAGCGAAACAACTGGTGAGATGCTTCATGCTGAACAACGGATAAATGACCTGGAGCTAACATTCCCCTTGAATCTAGCTAACCTTCTTTGTATGTGGCATGTATGCATATGTGTGTGTGTGGGGGGGTGCATACACATGTAAATACAACATGAGTGTGGTACCCAGAGGTGATCCTTGCATGCCCTTCGTCAGGATGCTGTCCAATTTGTTTCTTTAGACTGGGTATCTCACTGGCCTGGCACTAGTGAGCCAGCAAGCCCCAGAGATCCCCTCTACAGGCCATGTTCCCCTTTTCACATGTGTCCTATAGATATAACTTGGGTTCTCATGCTGTATGTGAGTGCTTTGACAACTGAGCTAGCTCCCCAGTTCTAAACCAGCTCTTTGTGATGCGCTAGGCCAAAGGGATGGGCCTGAGCAGAGGTCTGTCTCTAGTGGAGACTATGGTGTGTAAATGTTTGCTCTTTGGTAGTCTGATGGCATGTGACTTCCCAACCCATTTTCCATCGACTGTGAGGAGCTGTGGGGTGCACTGACATGAGCTACCCAAGTTCTCAGCACTTTCTCTCAGGTGTCCCTCTCGATGGCTATCCCCTCCTAGACTCAGAAGCCATCTCATATAACATACTGTCTTCCTGAGTCAGATCACCCACTACAGACACCTACCTACTGAAACTGGGACAGAGGTACTCATCTTTCCACAGTTGACAAAGCTATGACATCTGACCAATGCTGACATGCCCCCTGCTCATGGCATATATATTCTTAATTTTACAACATCTTGTACTGAGAGCCAACAGTTAAAGTGGGCCCTAATTGGTCTTTTCACCATAGCTAAGGACCTTCAAAGAGAATGAATGCCCACTTGTGTGGGTAGAAACACTGTGTGTTCTTTTCATCTCTGGTGTCTCTCCAAGTTTGGGGAAAAATAATAACTTGACAATCAACTCAGATACTGGAGGACCAACCACTGTGGGAGATTGGAGTCCAATTAAACCATTCAGTGTATGCTGGGTTTGTGGATAAAGAGCTTATCTGGCATGTATGAGTTCCATACCCAGAACACATGTTGAATAAAGCCAGGAGTGGGCTCTTGTGATCTCAGGACTGGCGGGGCAGAAGTGGGCTAATCCCTGAGATCATTAGTCAGCTAGCCTGGCCTCTCTGGTGAGTTCAGACTTCAAAGGAAGGACCTGGCCTCAAACATGGAGATAGAATAACACCCAACGGTGTCCTCTTATCTACACACATCACCAGCACCACAAACCCCACACAAAGCTGCCACTGTATCCCAAGGTCTTCCAAAAGCAAAGAGGCAGAATGCAAAGGACATTAAAGTCATAAGAAAACCCACAATCTCGATTGCAAACTGGCACAATCACTCTGGAAATCAGTGTGGCGGTTCCTCCGGAAATTGGACATAGTTCTACCAGAGGACCCAGCCATACCACTCCTGGGCATATACCCAGAAGATGCTCCAACATGTAATAAGGACACAGGCTCCACCATGTTCATAGCAGCCTTATTTATAATAGCCAGAAACTGGAAACAACCCAGATGTCCCTCAACAGAGGAATGGATACAGAAACTGTGGTACATCTACACAATGGAGTACTACTCAGCTATTAAAAACAATGAATTTATGAAATTCTTAGGGAAATGGATGGATCTGGAGAGTATCATCCTGAGTGAGGTAACCCAATCACAAAAGAACACACATGGTATGCATTCTCTGATAAGTGGTTATTAGCCCAGAAGTTTGGAATACAGGAAGAACAACCCACAAACCACAAGAAACTTAAGAAGAAGGAAGACCAAAATGTGGACATTTCATTCCTTCTTAAAAAGGGGAACCAAACACACACAGAAAGAGTGGCAGAGATTAACTATGGAGCAGAGACTGAAGGATGGACAAGCATATAGCTATCTCCTGAGAGGCTCTTACAATACCTGACTAATACAGATGTAGAGGCTCACAGCCATTCATTGAACTGAGTACACTGTCCCCAGTGAAGGAGTTAGAGAAAGGTTCTATGGAGCTGAAGGGTTTGCAGCCCCTTAGGATGAACAACAATTACTAACTAGTACCCTCAGAGCTCCCAGGGACCCAACCACCAATCAAGGACTATACAGGGTGGGACTGAATGTTCTGGCAGCATGTGTATAGTAGAGGACTGCAAATTTGATCATCAATAGGAGGAAAGGACCTAGGCCCTGTGAAGGTTCTGTGCCCCAGTGTAGGGGAATGCCAGGGCCAATAAGTGGGAGAAGGTGGGGTGACAGGCATGGGGAGGGGGGAAGCAAAAGAAGTTTGTTCTTGTTGTTTTTGTTTGTTTGTTTGTTTGTTTTTTGGAGGGGAACCTGCGAAAGGGAAAATTTACATGTAAATAAAGAAATTATCTAAAAAAAAAAAAAAAAGTACAGGCTTTATTGATACAGATTTTATGCCAATTACTGGAGAAACTACCAGTTAATGCTATAAAGTTAAGAACACTCTTGATAAAATAAAACACAGGTTACACTGGCCTGATTATGTCAACTGACAAAAAAAAAAAAAAAAAAAAAAAAAAAAACCCACAATCTCACGGTGAGGCCCTTGAAGGCCACCCTTGTTTTTACTGGTTTTTGTGATCTATTTCAATAGCAAAGATGTGAAGTTTTATATCTAAGGCTTTTATTTACTGCCTTTGTGGAAAAATAAACATTTTTAATATCAAGTTTCTATAGAGTTTGTTATATTAAAATGAAGCTCACCCTTCCTAGTTATAGTTTTACAAGTTCTGACAGAATGTGTAATTGTGTGATTAGTATCATTACAGACAAGACACAGGATGTTTTCAGCACCCCCACACCCCATTTCCCTTGAGAGAGAGCCCTTGGCGCTTACGCCACGCCACTGGCAAGCCTCTGTTCTCTGTGCCTGCATTTTTCCTGTGGATTAGTGTGGTCGGTAGCCATTTGAGTCTGGCTCCTTCCAACACAGTGCTGCTGCAATCCCTCTAAGAGATGGGGCACATCAGCAACCCATTCCTTTTTGCTGAGCAGTAGTAAGTAGACTTTTGCATGGATAGACATTTACACACTGACTTCTGTTACAGAAAGTTACCAATAACTGTCTGACTCTAAGAACTGTTGTAGACACGGAATGGGATTTCATTTCTCTTAGGTAAGCATCAGGAGTGAGATGGCGGGGTCATATGGTAAATGGTAAGCTACATTATAAGAAACCTCAAATACTTTTCCAAAGTGTCTCCAGGATTTTGTATTCCTGTCAGCAATGATGACTGGTCGGGTTGCTCCACATTCTCCTCAGCAGCTGTACTGTCAGCCCTTGCTTGTTTGTGTGTATATTAGCTATTCTAACAAGAGCATAGATCTGAGCGTGCTCCAACTTGCAGGTGGGACTTAGCATATTTTCATGTGCTTACCCGGCCATCTTTATCCTCAAATCGGGTGGTTTTTATGCCCATTTTAAGTTGGGTTGACTTTTTTCTTACTGGTTTTGTGTGTGCACATGCATCTTGCCAACAGGGCTATCTCTCCAGCCCTTCTTCATGACTTCTGAAAGCCCTTTATATTTACTGAATACAAAGATACACAGGCTTATAAAACTTGTTTATTTTTTATTAAAAATGTATACATTTTGATCATGTTTTCTCTCCCCCAATTCCTCTCAGATGCTACCCAGCCAAAAATAAAAACAAATCAGCAAAAGACCAATAAGACAAAAAAAAAAAAAAAAAATGCCCAAGCAACGCAAAATGAGACAGAAGCCCGCAAGATACTACTGAGTCTGACTTGTGTTGGGTACTGCCCCTGGACATGAACCTGTACTGGAGTGTGTTTGATATACCCAGTGAGACTTCGTCAGAAAAAAACCTGACTTTCCCTTTGCCAGTGGGTATCAAATTCAAAGAGCTTGGTTAGGGGTGGCACCCCATGTCCATGTGCCCCCTCGGTGCTGGGATCCTGGTGTGGCTTCAGCCTGTGCAGCCTGTGTGCATGCTTCCCCACCGCCGCTGTGATTCCATGTGTGTCTCAGTCCTGCTGTGTCTGGAAGATGCTGCATCCTGGGAATCATGCATCAACTTTGGCTCTTACAATCTTTCTACTTCCCCACAGTTCTCGGAGCCCCGAGGGAAGGAAGCAATTTGAAGAAAATATCACATTTAGGACCAGGCACTCCAAAGCCCCTCAGTCTCCTCAAACTGTCCATCGTGGGTCTCTACGCTAATTCCCAGCTACTGCAAAAGCCTTCTCTAGTGTGGGTTCAGGGATCTGTGGGTATAGCAGTATGTCATCAGGGGTCCTTTCATAGCTAATAATAGGAAAATTATAATATTTTAATTTACAATATACAATATAAATTACATAAAATATAATGGATAAAATATATTATATAAAGATAAATGTTTTATATGTAAATACAAATAATTAATGTGTATATTTATAATATATTGTAAATATATTATATAAGATATATAATATAAATTATAATATAAAAATAGTAAATAGTAGTAGAAGGTTTTCTTCTAGGCGGCTGACCCATCTAGCCTCAGGTCTTAGCCACTTTAGCAGTATCAGGTATGCGTCCTATCATATGAAATCAGCCTGTAAAAGTGATTGGTTACTTCCATAAAGTTTGCACCACTATTACACCATTATTATCTTGCAGGCAGGTCACTGTTGTAGATCACAGGGCTATTAGTTGATTGATATTGATGGCTAGCTTTCTTCTCCAGTAGCCTGTGGAGTACCTTTCAATAACATCAATACTAGTAAGCTTCTAGTTAGGGAAACATTGCCATGGGCTGGCCAGTCCAGGCCTCCCTCAACCCGTAGGGGAACAGGGTCCTAGTCAGGTAGACAAGGCATTGGCGAAGAAATGACAAACAGAAACAGACACAAGGGAGTGCTGTAACTGAATGCAATTTGTACAAAGTAGAAATCAGGCTTATATAGTATACAGAGAACAGGGCAAGCAACAGAAGTCATGTAGGCAGGAGATGGCTACATCAAGGTCAGTGAGAACAAGCTGCCAAGTACAAGGCAGAGGAGCAGTAGTGTCCTTCTTCTTGGGCAGGGTTGTCCTGGCAGCCCCAAGGTAAACTCTCAGGGTCTGTCTGAAGCAAGTAGCTGAAGGTCATATCCTAGCATTCCTTGCTGTAACATAAATAATTAGTGGGGGGAACCCTACAACTTCTAACGTCTCACTGACAGTAAAACAGTTTTTCTTTTTGTGAGACTGCTCTGACAACAAGTGCCTAACTGCTAGCTCTAACTCTTAAGACACCCTGTCTGGTAAGACAGCTTCTTAGTAAAAATTCCAAGCTAATTACAGCTAGGAAATCAATTAAGGATTATTGAAACACTGTGAAAGCCAGGGAATAATGTTCAATCTCAGTGTTAGCTATAACGAAATGTTTCTTAGGGTACTGTAGAGAGCCGTCCGAACCGCACCCTAAAGATGGCGACGGTTGGCCGAGAGCTCTGAGATAAACAACACCTGATTTGGCTTGTAGGTTGTGCTTCTGAGTGGCATGATCTTCCCTGGCCTATGGGGAGATGACACGTGGCATGAGTTCATGGGCTCCTACTAGGATATAAGCTGTGCCCGAGTAGGGATCGAGGGCTCACCTCTCCACAATGCTGCATGTAAAGTATCCTGAGTAAACCACTAAGAGAAGGAACTGGTTGTGTCGTGTCTTAATTCCTGTTAGTCAGGGTTGGCGCGCCACATAATGGTGGCCCGTACGGAGATATAAGCGTCCCGTGAGGTTCCAGAACTCTTAGCGGACAGGGCGATTGATCGGTAAGTTCCCAGGTAAGAAGGGACAATGAGGTCCTCGGAAGTAGAGGTTATAAAGACTCCGGGTCGGAGCGATAAAGTTTCGCAGTGAAGCGAACTAAAGAAAGGTTCTCGGAAAGAGACGGCGATCGATCGGTAAGTGGCCGGTAAGTAGGGCCGGAGCTTAGAAAGTTCTCCGGAAAGAGACGAAGTGGAAAGTCTGTGGTAAAGCGGCAAGAGAGAAAAGTCCTCGGAGAGAGGCAAAACGAAAGTCCGTGGTAAAGCGGCAAGCGAGTGACGCGCAGCACGCTAGAAAAATGCCACCAATAGCTGCTACAGTCATAATTACAATGCTGCCTCAACTTGCTTTCACTGTTATTCTGGTGGCCTGTTTTTGCCTTGATTGTTACCATCCAGAGCGCGAGTATGAGAGTGGTTGGGAGACTTCCAGTGAGGAGGAGGATGTCCTAGACAAAATGGAGGCGGTAGTTTTAACCAAAAAAGGAAAGAAAGGAAGGCTGAAGGAGCGAGACTTGAGAAAAAAGCCAGCGTCTCCGCCCTGGGAGGGGCTGAGTGTGCCTGCCCCTGCGCGGCCGAGCGCACCCCCTCCTGTGCCTCCGCCTTATGCGGAAGTGCCACAACCTTCTGGAATTCAATGCTCTTTTTGCCCGCAGACATGGCGAGAAGCCTCTGCAGCCTTTCCAGTTTTTGAGGATGCTAATCAGCAGAGATATCATGAGCCCTTAGATTTTAAGCAGCTGAAAGCCTTAGCAGAGTCAGTGAAGGCATATGGCATTAATGCCTCTTTCACGCAAGCTCAATTAGATCGTATTTCTCTGCGTGCTATGACGCCTAGTGATTGGATGAGCACGGTCAAAGCATGTTTATCCATGGGTCAATATTTAGATTGGAAATCAATATATACAGAATTTGCGCAGGCACAGGCTCGTACTAATGTGGCACAAGGCCAGCCTGCATGGAATTTGGACATGTTTTTGGGCCAAGGTCAATGGGCTACTAATCAGATAGCTTATCCCTTACAGGTGTATACACAAATTAACATCATTGCTGTGAAAGCTTGGAAGTCCTTGCCTAATAAAGGAGAGGTATCAGGCAATCTTACCAAAGTGATTCAAGGGCCCACAGAGCCGTTTTCGGACTTTGTGGCGCGTATGATGGAAGCTGCAGGCAGGATTTTTGGAGACCCAGATTCAGCTATGCCTCTTGTAGAACAGTTAATCTTTGAACAATGCACCAAAGAGTGCCGTAATGCTATCACCCCATGGAAGACAAGGGGTTTGCAGGCCTTGATGAAGGCATGTAGAGAAATTGGAGGACCATTGACAAATGCTGGTTTGGCTGCCGCAGTTATGCAACTATCTAAAGGAAAGGTAAGTGTTGGGCTGCTGAGTGCAGATCAGTTAAAGGCATCACTGGACAGCCTTTGGCTCTAGGTCATATTGATGCACGTCCAAAAAACGGGCAACGGGGCCCACGTCCTCAGGGCCCACAAATATATGGGGCAGTAGAGAATCCAGAAGCCCAGAGACCCAGCCTACCCAGTTTACGCCCACCCCACAGGGAGCGACACCAGGCTCCGCGGGGTTGGAACTCGGCTGCACCACCAGACTCGTATTAACACCTCAAATGGGAGTGCAGCCTATAGGCACTGACTTCAAAGGACCTTTACCTAAAGATACAGTAGGGCTTTTAATTGGGCGTTCATCGTCAGCCCTAAAAGGACTTATTATTCATCCTGGCATTATTGATTCAGACTTTGAAGGGGAAGTTAATATTCTTGCTTCATCCCCTAGAGACATTGCTGCTGTCTCCCCAGGAGACAGGATTATATAACTAGTGCCCTTGCCTAGCTTGCATGATATGTTTGCTTCTAAAAAAGGGAAGAGAGGAGCTCAGGGCTTTGGATCCACAGGTGGCTCTGATACTGCTCATCTCTCCCTAGACTTGGACCAACGCCCCTTGCTTGAATTAATAGTTAATGGAAAATCCTTGTCAGGGCTTCTTGATACAGGTGCAGATCGCAGTATCATAGCCCTTGAGGATTGGCCTTCAGATTGGCCTATACAGACATCCTCTCAGACCTTACAAGGTCTGGGCTAGGCTAAATCTCCAGACATGAGTGCCAGAGAACTCCCCTGGAAAGATCAGGAGGGACATAAATGGGTTTTTCAGCCCTATGTGCTGGAGCTTCCTGTTAGTTTGTGGGGAAGAGACTTGTTAAAAAGCAATGGATTTAACATTAACAAATGATGCAAATTATTCACGGAATTCTCAAAAGATGATGCAAAATATGGGATGGCACCCTTCTAGGGGGTTAGGAAGATCACTGCAGGAACGTCACAGTCCCATCATCCCTGAGTCTAGACCTCCTGAGAAAGGTCCGGGTTTTTGCTAGGGGCCACTGAGGAAGCTATACCTATTAATTGGAAGACTGAGGACCCAGTGTGGGTTCCTCAGTGGCCATTGTCCTCAGAGAAATTAAAGGCGGCTCGATAATTCTTTAGGCTCAGCTTGGGTGTGAATGGAAAATGAGTGGGTTATGCATGACCTCTGTGCCCTATAATAATGCGACTAGGGCTGCTAACCTGTCTAAAAAGTTGTCCAAGTTTATTACGGGAAACTGATCTGGAGAATTCGATGCCCTGATGCGTGAGCTTCAAGTTGCCATCATGACTGTGAATTCTACACCTGTTGATCTCTCGTTGGCTGATGGATTGTCATCTTGGATCGCCTCTGCAATGCATCACTTGAAAGAGTGGGTGGGAATAAGGGTATTAGCTTTGACCTTAGTGAGAGTTTCTGTTCTCTGCCTCTGTTGTCTGCCATATGGCTCAAGCCTGAAAAAGAGATCTTGCCATGATAACACAAGCATTTACAGCCATTGAGGCAGGGCAGTCCCCCCAAGCATGGCTTGCTGTCATCCAGCAAGAAAAGTGATAGCGTTTTGACATTGTCGCATTCGGGATGCGAGGCTTAGCACTGCACTTGAGGTGTGCTGCCTGCAGTTAGCAACCTCAAGAAGAGCATGTCTGATTGCATACAGGTTGATGCCCCAGAACCTGTCTCTGTGGAAAAGGCATCGGACGGGTCTGGCCCTGAAGGCATGAAGCTTGGGGTGGGGTAGTACAATGTCCCTGTTTCTATCATCAGAGATCAGACCTCTGTTCTTGCCCGTTTCGCTGTAAAACAAAAAGGGGGAACTGTAGAGAGCTGTCTGAACCGCACCCTAAAGATGGCGACGGTTGGCTGAGAGCTCTGAGATAAACAACACCTGATTTGGCTTGTAGTTTGTGCTTCTGAGTGGCATGATCTTCCCTGGCCTATGGGGAGATGATATGTGGCATGAGTTCATGGGCTCCTACTAAGATATAAGCTGTGCCCGAGTAGAGATCTCGGGCTCACCTCTACACAATGCTGCATGTAAAGTATCCTGAGTAAACCGCTAAGAGAAGGAACCGGTTGTATCATGTCTTAATTCCTGTTAGTCAGGGTTGGCGCGCCACAGGGTACCTTTATGCCTGAATAAAGAAAACATGCAGATCTGTCCACAGACTTAGCAGAGATCAATCTAGAACACGTACGTCCAAGTTAGGAGATGCCCACAACTGACTGAAATCCCCAGGAGACAAACTCCCTTTGAAGTCATAATGCCTCTTGTCCATGATCAGTTTTTAACCCTGATACTGTAGACCTACTGGGGTAGACAAATGCGCGCAGCAAAACACTACCTTTCATAATAGCCACAAATTTTATAAACTATCCTGGAGTAACTCTAACCAAGCAACTTTGTGACAAAAACCTCAAGTCTTTGAAGAAAGAAATTGAAGAAGATATCAGAAAGTGGAAAAATCTTCCATCCTCATGGATTAGTAGGATTAACATAGAAAAATGACTATCTTACCAAAAGCAATAGACAAATTCAACTTAATCCCCATTAAAATTCCAACATAATTTTTAACAGATCTTGAAAGACCAATATTCAATTTCATATGAAAGAAAAAAAAAACCCAAGATAGCTAAAAGAAACCTGTACACTAAAAGAACTTCCAGAAGTATCACCATCCCTGATCTCAAACCTATGGGCAATTGATTTTTTGTTTGTTTGTTTTGTTTTGTTTTTCGAGACAGGGTTTCTCTGTGTATCCCCGGCTGTCCTGGACCTCGCTCTGTAGACCAGGAT
Organism: Montemys delectorum; assembly: GCA_019843815.1. NCBI lineage: Eukaryota > Metazoa > Chordata > Mammalia > Rodentia > Muridae > Montemys > Montemys delectorum. The sequence continues at coordinate 15,989 of JADRCD010209630.1, read as the reverse complement.
GGCCTCAAACTCAGAAATCCACCTGCCTCTGCCTCCCAAGTGCTGGGATTAAAGGCATGAGCCACCACTGCCCGGCGGACAATTGATTTTTAATAAAGCTAATCCAAGTGGATAAACGAAAGCATCTTCAACAAATGGTGCTGGCCTAACAGCATGTCAACATGTAGAAGAATTCAAGTAGATACATATTTACCACCCTGTACAAAACTCAAGTCCAAGTGGATCAAAGACCATAACATAAAACCGGGCACACTGAACAAAATAGAAAAGAGGGTGGGGAGTAGTCTCAAACTCAGCACACGAGACAACTTTGTGAACAGAACACCGATAGCACAGGCACTATGAACAGCAAGCAATAACCGGGATCTCATGGAACTGAAAGGGACCCTATCACCGGGATAAAAAACAGCAGCCTACAGAATGGAAGAATGACGCAGTAAGCAGCCGGTGGAGGTGGCTGGGAAAATGTTGCAGCAAACAATGATTTTCAAATCCTCCCAGCTGCTGCAGCACAGAGTTCCTCGCTACCCACCCCCTTGTCCTGGATTCCTGAATAACACACACACACACACACACACACACACACACACACACACACACACAGCCTTATACTCACTATTGCTTACTCGGCTCAATGCCTGGGCCACTCCTAATCCTCCATGTGACTAACAACTCCCCTCTGATACTTCTGAGTTATTACTATATTCCATTCTTGCTCCGCTGGACCCACAAGGGGGCTCTGGGGCTGCTCTTCCGGCTCTTACATGACTGCTGTGCTCTCTCTTCTGCACCTCTTGGGCCTGGACCTGCTCCTTTCCCCGCATGGCTGTTCCGAGTCCTCCTTTTTTCTCCAGGTCCCCTTGCCCGCAAATCCTAAAGTCCTGCCTCTCCGTGCCCAGCCATTAGCCGCCAGCAACTTCATTTACCAATCAGAACCAACTGGGGCAGGGACTCTCAGAGTCTTACATGCAGATTCTTCTGCAATTCTGGGAACCCAATTAACATAATACAAGTGTTAGTTCAAGTCCGCAACAGAAAATGATTTTCACCAACTTCACATCTGACAGAGGGCTAATTTCCAAAACATCTAAAGAATTCAAGAAAGTAGACATCAACAAACCAAACAACCAAATTAAAAAAAAACAAGGTGCAGATGTCAACAGAGAATTATCGGCAGAGGAATCTCAACCAGCCTGGAAGACGTAAAGGAATGTTCAACATCTTTAGCCATCAGGGAAATGTAAATCAAAAAGAATTCTAAGATTCCATCTTATACCTGTCAAAATGGCTAAGATAAAAACCACAAATGACGATTCATGCTTGTGAGAATATGGAACAAAGGAAACAGTTCCCCATTGCTGGTGGGGGTGCAAACTTGTACAACCACTTTGGAAATCAATATGGCAGTTTCTCGGAAAATTTGGAATTTACTTACCTCAAGACCCAGCTATACCACTCCTGGGTGTGTGTGTGTGTGTATGTGTGTGTGTGTGTGTGTGTGTATATATATATATATATATATATATATATATATATATATATATATATAGTTCTTCATTCTACCACAAGGACACAAGGACATTTCCTCAACTATATTCATAGCAGCTTTATTTGTAATAACCAGAAATTGGGAAAAAACTAAATGTCCCCCAACTGAAGAATGGATCAAGAAAATGTGGTACATTTACATAGCTGAGTATTAATTAGCTGTTAAAAAAATAACTTCACGAAATTTGCAGGTAAACGAGTGGAACTAGAAAAATATCATCCTGAGTGAGGGAACCCAAATCCAGAACAGCAAACCTGGTATGTATTCAGTTATAAGTAGATATCAGCTGTAAAGTGAAGGCCAATTACGCTACAATCCACATACCCAGAGAGGTTAAGTAGCAATGAGGGCTGGAGGCGGGGACAAATCTCCCTGAGAAGAGGGAATAAAGTAGATATGGCAGGTGGGCTGGGCATGAGTAGGATGGGAACAGAAGGATCAGATGGTAGAAGATGGAGGGAGAGACAACTGAAATTGAGGGGCATTTCAGGGGTGAGGTGAAACCTAGTGCAAAGGAAACTCCCAGGAATCCTCAAGGGTGACCCTAAAACTCCTAATAAAGGGGGATATAGAGCCTGAACTGCCATCTCCTGTCTTACTCAGGCAAGACTCCCAGAGGAGGGGTTGGGACACCAACCTAGCCTCATTCCACCTACAATTTGTCCTGCCTGCAAGACGTGGTTAATGGGGTGCAGAATTTTAGAGAGTGGCCAACCAATGACTGATCCAGCTGGAGATCCACGGCATGAGAGGAAGCCCACCCCGACACTGCCTGGAGAGCCAGAAACCAAAGGCTAGATAGCACGGACACTTATGATAGAACTAAATACAACACCCCCCAAAAGTCAGTAAGAGTATTCCTAATGACATTCTGCTATACTCATAGACAGGAGTCTGGCATAAGCATCATCAGAGTGGCTTCATCCAGCAACTGATGGGAGCAGATACAGCGACTCACAGCCAAATATTAAATGGAGCTCAGGGAATCCTTCAGAAGAGGGGAGGAAGGATTGTAGGATCCCGAGAGGACATGAACACCACACACATACACACAGAGAGAGGTAGGGGGAGGGAGGGAGAGGGAGGGAGGGAGGGAGGGAGGGAGAGAAACTGACAGAATCAACAACTGATACAACTATACGACTAACTACGGCCCTGAGGGGCTGGCTGAGACTGAATCAGCAGTCAGGGAGCCTGCATGGGTCTGCCCTAAGCCCTCTGCATATATGTTATGGCTGTGTAGCTTGGAGTTCTTGTGGCAATCCTAACAGTGGGAGTAGGGAGCTGTCTCCGACTCTTGTCTGCTTTGTGGCTACTTTCCTCCTTCTCAACTGCCTCCTCCAGCTTTAATACGAGGAGAGGTGCCTAGTCTTATTGCAACTTGATATGCCATGTTTGGTTGATACCCCTGGGAAGCCCACCCTTTTCTGAAGGGAAAAGAAGCAGGAGTGGAGGGAGGAGGAAGGACGGAGGGTTGGGAGAAGCAGAAGGAGGGGAAACTATGGTTGGTATGTAATACATGAGAGAAGAATAAATACAATTAAAAAAACGAGGGTCTGCAGAGAACTAACGAAGGTCCTTCTAAATGAGTTTCCCAGGCCGAGGAGGACACCAAAGTTTCCCAAGGACAACTGGACTGGTGGCCTGATGTGAAGGTGGGGGGGTGAGAGTCAGGCCAGGCCACCACTGGCTCAGCTTGGTAGACCCCGGCAGATCAGGAAATGAGGTCAATAGGGTTTTAGCTCTGGAAGCCAAGCCTCCCCTTTGCGGCAGATGAGTGTCTATGGGGGACTAGGGGGCGGGGAGGCGCAGCAGCATTGAGCAGAGACCGGAGCCGAGAGACCACAGCTGGAGAGAAGTGGGGCACCGGTACAGTCAGCCATCAGACTTTTGTTGCCCGCTGGAAGGAGAACATGTGCTCTGTGGACTTAGTGAAGGTTTTTGGATGAGAGTGGAACAGAAGCTGTAGATATGAGCGACGCCGCCTGCAGCTCTGTACGCCACCGGAACGGGGACCTTATTTACAAGCCAGCAAAGCAGAGCAGGTTCGAGATGGGCAGATGACAGACAGGAAAAGCAGGATCAGGACATTATGCATAAGGCCACAGCTACAACTCCCAAGAGTGTGTATTCTTGAAAATACAAATTGTGAAACTGATCATACCGCTCTCTCCTCAAACTCCATGTCTCCCCATTGCCTTTGGAATACAGACCAACTGAACGATGTGGTATATATATATCCCAAGGCTACGTCCTCACCCCACCGCACCGACCTCACCTTCCACTGCACTGGTCTTCTCTCCTGCCTCAGGCGTCCTTTCCTAACCATCTTCTCTTCCGAAGACCAGGTCAGGCCCATTAGAAGCACAGAGATGCAGAAACTTTCCCTTTATAAGATGCATTCCAGATGATACCAGTCAGTTTATTTTGAGACTGAGTAAGTGTTGTGTGGCCTCACACCATGGCTACCACAGCACATTCAGTGGTCATCATACTCAGCAGTGCCCACAGCACTCGATGCATGTCGATGTTCAATCGATACGTGATGGATGACTGAATGCAAATGATATTCGAAAAAATTAATCAGCTCTCTCAGTTTAGATAAGAAGTGTTCTCCAAGGCCTAGGTGTTCAATGTTTGGTCCTCACACGGCAATGACGCTAAGGTGATTTGATTACAGTGGTGTTGTCTTAGGATTTTGCTGCTGTGAACAGTCATCCTGACCAAGGCAACTCTTACAAAGGTAACATTTAGTTGGGGCTATCTTATAGGTTCAGAGGTTCAGCCCATTACCATCAAGGTGGGAGCATGGCAGCATCCAGGCAGGCACGGTGCAGGAGGAACTGGGAGTTCTACATCTCCATGTGAAGGCTGCTAGATGAACACTGGCTTCCAGACAGCTAGGATGAGAATCTTAAAGTTCACACCCACAGTGACACATCTACTCCAACAGGGCCACACCTTCTAATGGTGCCACTGCATGGGCGAGCACTCACAAACCATCACAGGTGCTAACTTCAGCAGCCGGCCAATGACTTTGAGATCACAGCTGAATGGATGGAGAGAGATGGAGATCATTGACAGCATGCTGTTAACGGTCCATCTTGCTTCACTCCCTCCTCTCTCTCTGCTTCCTGGAGATCGTGGCAGAAGCCACTCCTCCATCTCTGCTTCCCCAAGGTTATGGCGGAGGTCTCCTTGTCCACCATATTCTCTTACCTCCATCATAATGTGCCTTGCTTCAGGCCCAGATTAAGGAAGCCAACCAACTGCAGTGTAAAACCCTCGAAACCGTTAGTCAAAAGCATTCTCAGTGAGCTTGTTTATTCCAGGAATTTTGTCACAGTAATAGAAGCTGACAACGTCAGTGACTGGTTAATATCCCCAGCATGTGGCCTCACACTGAGGTTTTACACTGACCAAAAGTCTACTCCAAGCCACAGTTGCTCAAAGGAAAGAGTTGAGAGCTGAAAAGACCGAGGAAGCTAATGAAAAAACAAGTAAACAAAAAACAAAAAAACAAAACAAAAAGCCCCCAAATGTGAAGAGGCCTCACGCAGGTGAGGCCGAGGCTGCGAAGAAGTGACACAGGGCAGACTGAAACAAGATTGTTGGGAGATTCTGTAAGAAAAACCAAACCATGAGCTGACAGAGCCGAGGGAGCCCTCCTCCACCCCTCACCCCACCTCCCTGCTTATAGGTGAGTTCTCTTGTGCATCCATTTTAGGTCAGAAGGAGACCAAGAGGTTGGTTATTCTAGAATACTGTTCATGAAACCACTTTTATATCAAGAGATCTCCAAAAGACCCAAGAAGGAAAACAAGAACCTGAGATGCTTTAGTGGGGACGTGAAATGTGCTAGATAGTTTTATGCCAACTTGACTCTAAAGTCATTTGAGAGGAGGGAACCTCAATTAAGAAAACGCCTCCCAAAAGACTGAGTTGTAGGCAAGCCTGTAAGGCATTTCCTTAATTAGGGGTTGATGAGGGAAGGCTCCAGCTCTTTATGGGCAGTGTCATCCCTGGGCTGGTGGTCCTGGGTTCTGTAAGAAAGCACACTGAGCAAGACGCGAGGAGCATTCCAGTAAGCAGCACCCCTCCATAGTCCTTCCTACATCAGCTCCTGCCTCCAGGTTCCTGTCCTGACTCCCTTCAACAATCAGTGATGTGGAACTATAAGCCAAGTAAGACCCCCCCTTGCCCGAGGTGCTTTGGTCATCATATTTCATCACAGCAATAGACCCCAACTAAAACAGGAAATAAGAGAAACTCAATAACCACAGTAAAAACAACAAACAAAACAAAACAATCTTGGGCTACTGAGGACTCCCGATGATTGCTCCCACAGTTCATCTCTGTATGGTACTGAGTTCCCTCTTTTCAGCACCCAGGCCAATGTAGGTGCATGCGCAGCGTCAAAGGTGGGGAGCAGCCCCACTCACAGTAGCTGAGAGATATTGACCCACGATGCATGTTGCTAGCCATATGATGCTTCAGGGTCTTGTGGACTATGTGAGAGTGACCACATGTGATGATCAGCCACAAGAGGGCTCTTTAAAACAAATACAAGCCTGAGTTGCCTGAGTGACTCATTTTGTCCAAGCATACATGGCTGGATAGGACAGTGCTGCATATCTGTGGCATGGAGAACATGTGCCCTAAGAGACAGATAGAGGTCACCATTCTCTAAGAACTATAGTCAGCCAAACATCTCTATCAGTCAGAGGCACTTCTCATGCTCAGACAGGCGAAGGTGTCAGAGAGGATGGTCATTCGCAAAGCAGAGGAGGCACTGTCCCTTTCCCCTTCAGATGTGCCTTTCCCAAACCTGTTTATATCAAACATTTTAATTTGTTTATTTACTTATCTATAGTTTGTTTGTTTGTTTGTTTGTTTTGACAAGGTCTCACTATGTAGCCTGGGCTGACCTATTACTCTGCTATGTAGACCAGGCTGGCCCCAAACTCATTAAGATCTGCTTGTTTTTGCTTCGTGAGTGCTGGGCTTAGAGCCTTATGCCACCACATCTGGCTATATAATGAAATCTGGCATTTTAATGAAAGCTTATTTAGCATGGCAGTAACACCCATGAGGTCTCAAAATGACTCATTTTTTCTTTTTCAAAATCCCTTTTACTGAGTCAGTATCATCTACATATATTAAAGTTTGCCTTTTTAATGCCTGCACTTCTGTTTATTCTGACTAATGCACGGCGTCTACCATCATAAAAGCAAGATAGGACATTCCATCACGGCAGGCTACTCCTTCCTGCCCCTTGGTAAGCAGTTGCCTCGTCTGTGTCCACATCTGGCAGTAGCGATCTGTTCTCTCTTCCCGTGGCTTCCTTTACATGCTATAAAGATAAATTGTGGCCACCTGGGTCTGGCGCCTTTGACTTGATGCCATCTGTGGATCTGTTACTTGTTCTGTTTTATTCTCTAGTAGGGTTGTTTGGGGTCTAGAGGGTTGGTAGGTGGATGCACAGGGCAGGGACGACCCTTTGGGGTCATAGGCTTTCCAGCTCTTGCTGTGTCCTGACACAACAAAAGTCACCAGGCTGTTCCATCAGGCCGGCTTCATAATCCAGTCATCTCATAAGCCAGTCATTTCCTCAACTTCTGATACTATTGCGCACCTGGGAGTAAGGTTCCAACTGGAAGTTTGGGAAATGCAAGCATCCAGCAAGGTTTACAGGAGTCCTGCAGGAGGAGAAGTCTGACTGTTCCACATCCTGTCCTACAATTGGAGATTTCTATAAAGGACTGAGAGCCCTTATCGCAGTAGCTAATGATGGGTGGAGCTGGTGTTGCTTTGCTTCCTAGAATCTCTTCAAGCATAGAAATGGGCTTCAGGGCAATCTAAAGAAATCAGTAAAAAGATAAAGTATTCTTTTGGGGAACTCGGAGAACTGGGGTATTAGGCTTCCAAGCGGTACCCTTACCACTCCCGCAGTAGGCAGGAGAGCAACTGGTCCCAAGTCTTTTTAAACTTTTAAATGAGGCTGTTTTTCCACTAGCAGGAAGTGTTCCACTTCCTTAATGCTGCTTTGAAAAAATAAATGGAAGATTCCTGTGCTCTGGGGAAAAAACAAAGCCATAATTAGAGCAATGGCAACCTTGGGCTGGTCTCACTTCTCTTCTGGAAATGGCTTGTTTTTATTTTGTTATCTGTCTATATGATACATTATCTGCTTCTAAAATGATGGATGGCCAATTCAGCACAAGTTGCCCCAAATTTCCCTCCAGCTCCCTCAAAGTCCAAGAAAACTGATTTTGTGTTTCAGTTCACATAGGCGTATTACAAAGTAAGTTTAAATAATTAGCATTGGCCCAGATGTAATATAATTAGAAAATCATCTTGGTAATAAAAATAATTCTATAAACCAGTCTGAAGACTGTGAAGTGTGGCGTTTTTCGAGCACCATTCCACAGTTGTTCTGCATTTGCCTGGGAAATTGAAAGTAAAACAAAAGCATATTCAGCTCTAGAGTGACAATGAGTGATTCAGAGGAAGCCAGCTGCCCTGGGCAGGGCTCGCCTACCCTCCCGGACCTGCTGCCCAGCAGCGGCTCACAGGCTAAATGCTGTAAAATCAGCTCGTTACAAGTGAAGCCTAGGGCTTCCTGTGAGGGTTTCAGCAAACTATGCCAAACCAGAACTGTGGAATGAACAGACTGCTGGGTCAAGCAAGGTCTTTGGGCTTAGTCTCCCCAGCGTGGCTTCTAGATATGTCTCTTGATGTGTTTGGAGGCTGAAGGGCTATGCAAGCAGTAAGGTCAGATCATCTGTCAACTCAGGAGCTGCTGCAGATCCTACAAGTTTAAGGCAGAAGAAAAAAGCTGTACAAAAGGCTAACCGGTTCACTATACTACAAGAATTCATCAGAATGACCCATTATCTCAGTGACTGGTCCCAAACAGAAACAACAGGGGCTGGGGAGATGATGGATAGACAAAGCACCTACCATGCACAACACAGGCTGGGGAGATGATTGACAGACAAAGCCCCTACCATCCACAACACAGGCTGGGGAGATGATCAACAGACAAAGCACCTACCATG
>JADRCD010209628.1:39208-56771 GCA_019843815.1 Montemys delectorum | reverse complement strand
ATTTCTGAGTTTGAGGCCAGCCTGGTCTACAGAGTGAGTTCCAGGATAGCCAGGGCTACACAGAGAAACCCTGTCTCGAAAAACTAAACAAACAAACAAAAAAAAGTGATATGCAAATTGGCTTTGTTAATTGCCCCAACTTATATCCCCTAACAACCAAATATAAAGTTATTTTACATACTCTTGACAGCTCTGATAGTTTGTTCCCATTGGAGGCTTTGTATTACAGTGTATGTTGTGTTTTGTAAGTATAAGACACTTAGTACAGGAATCATGCCATCAACAGATTGGTAGAGGCTCTCCTACCAATCTTTGAACATTACCTCTTATTTTTGTAAGGTGCCTGTTTGGTGGCTGTTGCTTTGTCTGTTGCCTTAGCTCCAGAATTTCAGAAAAACTCAGCAGATATTTAACTTGGGACTCTTGTCTTAGTCCTATCTTACATTTGTTCATGTATGAAAATGAAGCCGCAGCTTTACATCTGTGATACTGAGTCAACCTTAATTCTGCTTAATTCTGCTCTCAATGTTAAAAAACTATTGCTTTATTAATAACACCTGTCTAGCTGATAGTCTCCCATCTAAGTACTATCCAGCCCCAACCCTGCTTACGGTCTGATAGCAGATAACATGGGAATGTTTAGCGGGTATGGCTGTCCACATAACTGATAGTCTTCTTTTGAGATTGATTCAGTTACAGAACTCATGTTAACAGGAGCATTGTCAGGGCTTTTCTCAGCTTGTGTGAGGCCTTACCTGGTTATGCCTCCTCTTTTCCCTCTGACTTCAGATCCGAGTGTTCCATCCCCAGTCTTTAGCCAGTTCATTACTGCTTCTCAAAAGAAAACAACAACAAAACGCTTCTGTTCTGCCTTAGTCTTTTCCTTTGTCACTGCTCCGCTTAGCTCCAGCTCACTCTTCTTGCCTGGTGTACCAGCTTCCCCAGCACACCTATGTAATTAAACACGATTTTTGCTTCATTTTCTCCAGAGTACTTACCAGTTTTATAAATGTGTCATATATATTTCTTTTAAGATGATAACATTTATATCCCTCAAAATAAAAAGAAACTATGAGAACAATATTTTGTAAATTGTATTCGTAGTTGGATGTCTAGGGCCTACATGGGAAGTTATTACATTCATAGAACTCAGTGAACATTAGAGCTCACGTATGTTGGACTGCTCCTCACATTGAGGTCAATTTAAACATGTTTCCTTAATTGTGCCTAAAGTTACCTTTGCTAGGAGCATAGCATGTAGCCAAGAATTTTTTTTTTAATGAGGATAAAACTGAAGTTAATATCTGTAATACATTTTTATATATGCAGATTGCATAATTTGCATAATATATAGGTCACATATTTACGACATAGTACTTAAAACTTCTCAGCATTTAGACATAGGCAGAGACAAGTCATTCTCTGTGAGGGCAATGCCAGTCTAGAGTACATAGTGAAATGGTGCCTAAAACAACAGCAACAACAATAAAACACAGGGGTGTGTGTGTGTGTGTGCGTGTGTGTGTGTGTGTGTGTGTGTGTGGACGTGTGTATAAAACACTTGACTGGAGAGCCATTTGTAGTCACTCATTCACCAAGTTCTGTGATGAGCTGATACTAGGTGAACTGTGAAACTGTCTACTGTGTGGAGGGAGGAGATCTATGAATAATGAGGATTTAGTGACGCATTTCAGGCATGCTCAGGCTTGCCTTTGGTAGGTAATATGGTCCTTTCAGATACAAGGCTGGAAACTGGAGACTATTTGGAAAACTCTTTCTGTAGTCTACTAGGTGATGGCCTGAGCTCTCCTCAATGGCAAAGGAAAATATGAAGGGGAGGTAGATTTAGGAAATGAAAACAGATCTTGCTGTATTCTTACATGTAGCATGTAAGACAAGAGACTAAAATATCTCAAAGCACACATACACAAACACAAAAATACGTAAGAGAAATTAAGTACTTAGACCAAGGACAGGCAGGTAATGGTTAAATTGTAAATTAATTTTTTTTTCTGCCCCTTGCTTTCTTTGATCATCCTTCAGTAGGGGGATCCACTTGACTTTTATGAAAAACAGAACAGAACAAAACAGTGATATCTTGGGAATGATATCAGGACAAGAGTGCCTTTCTGCTATTTCTGTGACAGATTAGAAATGAGAAGGAAGGTGAAGGGAACTGAGAAGCAAGAAAAAAAATCTTACATTAATCTAGAATCCTTGAGATATTTGGTTTCAAGCTAGGATCATAATTATATCTGAGACTGAAGAAGGAGACAGTATAAAGTCTCTTAAAGACAAAATGTCTTGCAACCTACATATAAGAACACACCAGACATAAAAATCTCTTAAGGATGAATTGGCAGAAAATAGATAGAATTGGCAAATGATGAATAAACAAGAAAAAAAAAAAAGAATTAAAAAGTAGTTGCAAGATTACAATCCTAGGAGTGGGGACGGGAACCAGGAAGACTAGGGCTCTGAGGCCAGCCTGGGCTGCATGGTTAATCCCAGGCCAGCCTACAATGCATAACGTCTCTGTCTAAAGAACAGAAAATACTTGCAGTGTTAGGTAGTTCAAAACTATACTTCTAATATGGAGAAATTAGAAACATTTCCTCTTGTCCACATCAAGTAATCTCCTGATTAAAATTGTAGGTATTTTTTGTAAATGACAAGAGGGCAACGATCTGTGGCCTTGGAAGAGCTCTAGAAAGAGTAAGTTTTAGAACTAGGAAAGGATTAAGGCTTTGAGAGCCTGCTTAGACTTCAACAGTTCTTTAAGTGTTTCCAGCTTGAGTGTTGACATACAGTGCTATGTTATTTAGTAACTTAGACTTAAGGAAGAACTCCAAGTCTTCTTATTTCATGAGTTTCCTCTCCTTTTTGAGGGTAAATGGAGTAACGATAAGGGTAGCATTTGGCACTATTGAAATCCAAGGAACCAATGACTCTCAGGTCAAGGATAGGGCTCTCAGCTTTCTTTGGGATTCTGCAGAGCTGTGATTGATGCAGACAGATCAGTAACTGGCACATATGAAGACCTGGCTGACATGCAAGGGGGAATGACTCTGTGTTCTCTGGCATCCATGCTAAGATCCTAACATAGACTAAACATTTGATCTGGGTCTCTGGATGATATAAACACAAGGTTAGGAGTATGGAATTCAGAGTGGAAAAGTACAATTCAAAACTCCAGATCAAGCTTATCACTTTAACTTTAATCACATGTATATTATTCATTCTCTATCAGTATAATTCATGAATAAAGTTGTTTTAAGCCTCTTTACAAAGTAAGGTCTAAATAATAATTTGAATCTGAATAACAATACTAAAGTTTTTCAGAGTCTAGTTTTTACATTTATACATGCAAGTGATTCTTCTCTTGGTAAAATATATATGTGCTTAATTATTCTAAGAAAATCTTTATTCTGACTGATTATAACCATTTCATAGGGAATTGTTAATTTTGTTTCACTGGCTTAGAAAAGTAAGCATAGCACTGAGTAAGTAGCTGGCACCCTGTGGTCTCCATGGAGCTGGTGCTTCTGTGAGGGCTGCGGTCACTCAGTCACTGTTTACAAGCTTTTGTTGTGGTTGTTTTGTTTTGGTTTTTGATGTTTAGCGATAACAAGGGGGCTTCCCCCACTCTTATTTGGTTAGAAAAGTCACGAGAGATTTATTTTTCTTACCCTCTTCACTTAGGTGTGAAGTTCATCAACATGAGTGGCCTTGGGGACAGTTCATCCGACCCTACAAACCCAGACTCACATAAGAGAAAAGGATCGCCATGTGACACACTGGCATCAAGGTAAGAATGTGCTTGTCTCTGGCAGAGCTTTTTTGTCATTTCTCCAACACTTTGGACCTTGTTTCATCTACTCCACGTGAAGTGGCCCCCGGCCTCCTCCTGCTCAGTCAGCACAGACTGCCCCACCCCCACCCAGGTCTTTGAATGTGCTTCTCCTTCCTTCCAGCTTGCATCCTCTTATTTCCAGCATTAATCTGTAGCTGTTACTGCAGATGCTGTGGTAAGCCAATTACTTCCTTACAGGGCGGCTTCTCTTCCTCCCACAATCTCCCTTTTTACATATCTGTTCTGTACATCTTCATGGCTTTGATTCGTAGTTCCTGCCTGTTGCTAGAGTATATATACTCGCTGCATGAATTAGTTCTTGGCTTCTTGACTAGGATCTGTGCTGCTCTAAGGTAAGGGACCTATCTGCTCATGCTCACTGTATCCCTAGTTCACAGTGTGATAGTATCTTTTAACTAGTAAGGGCAATAAATACTGCCAAATGGATAAGTAAGTCAATTAAACATCTTTAAATGCCATCTTAGGAACTAAGAAGTACATTGTTATAATATTTATGTTAAAATAATTACTTGTGGCATTAACTCCTTGCTGTGTTTTTTTTAAAAATGACTACATTAAGCAGACAAAAAGAAATGTAGTGCTCAGGGAACCCTGACAAGTGCCAGATGAAGGAGAACCTCACTCAGCAAAGCGTTCTCTCGGCTTACAAAAGGAAAGTCCAGATTTTATTCCATTTGGCTTCTAGGAACTACATCAAGTTTTCTTCAGTTTCTGCACTACTGACATTTTAAACCAGAAAATTCTTTGCTATGGAGGCTGTGTCATGTGTGTTGTAGGATGCTTCGTCGTGTTACTGCTTGTACACTGAAATGCCAGCAGTGTCCTAGTTGTAGTAACAAAATGCTCTGTAAACATCCCCAGATGTTCCCCAGGGGCAAGGAGAGCAGAACACCCCAGCTGATGATGACACTGGTCTCAGGGGAGCACTGTAGCAGCAGGCATAGCATCACTGCTGCTCAGAATGCCTGCTTTTCTCTCAGGGAGGGAAAGGTTTAAAAGACCTCTAGGGCTAGAGACTAGAAAAAGGGACGTGACCTTTCCTCATAGGACAGTCACCTAAGTCCTCAAGCACATGTGCCCAGATGCTCGGATAAAAGTACATGCCGAGATGTGAACCAGATGTGTGTGATCCAAGTACATTGTTCATTTCTATATATAAATTCAATCTTTCTTAAAAGAAAACTTAAGGATAAATAAAATATTATCTTATATTTAATTTCTTATTTGAGAAAATTTGAATCTATAAGAACAAATACTAAAAAGCTATGTATAGTAACCATATAAAATTGATATGTTGCCATATTAATTTTTTATTATAATTGCATTTTTCCATTTTTGTGATTTCTTTCTTTTGTTTTAGGCAGGGTTTCATTCTGTAGTCCATTCTAGACTTGAACTTGGACCAGTCCTCCTACATCAACTTGAGGGGAGCTAGGATTCTAGGCATACACCGTCATGCCCATATTGTATTTTCAAATTGATAGTTACTAATGGATAAGAATGCTAACAGTTGTGGGCGTCAGTAACCTGTCTGCCTATTGTGCTGACACAGTCCTCTTTCTTGTAATGGCTTATCTGTAAATTGCCTTTGTTCTGTTCTCTGTGTGTATGTATATCTGTATATGATAATATCATTACAAATACCAAAATTTTTATGTATTCTTTTTCTCCTCTTTTGATGTTTTGAGATAATTATCTTGATGTTTGCTTGAAAGATATTTGAAAGCACTCACTCCTTCAGGTTTATATGTATGGGCTTCAGTTTTAATAAAGCAATATCTTTGATATGGAAAATCAGAAATGTATTACTTTGAAACTGCTTGTGTATTAATGCCACCTTGCAATGCTTCCTCTGGTCTTATTATTATAGGCTGTCTCCCCAAACAGACTGTGAGCTCATTAATCATAAAGAGCATCTGTTAGACCTCACAGGGTATTGCCAGCCGTGTGGCAGAGCCAAATATTACTGTCTGCAGAGCCCGAGACAGAGTGACTTCTTAGTTAAACAGTTTCGTGCAGTGAGGTAGCTTCTATCTCCTCAATCCCTCATTTGTTCTAAGAAAATGAAGGTTAAGGTGCTAGTTTTAAATGGTAGTAACTATGCTTTATCCTTCTTGAGCATTTCCAGCTTAACTCAACAAGTGCTTATTAAATGCTAACTGTTCAGCCAACACCATCTGTGTGCTGTTATAAGGATATAAATGAAGTGAGAGACAGGTTTTCTATCTTTGATGAGCTTACAGATCTGGCCATGCCATTCATTCTTCTTCAATCATCTTGGTTTCCCTATTTTCTTAAAAGTAAAGCATTGTAATTAAAATCATACTAGATAGCATTTATTGAGCTAATAGGACATACCAAGAACTTAGCGATGCATTTTATACATCATATCTTTCTGAATCCTCACAAACCCTGTGAGGTAATTAATGTCATTATCCCAGAGGTACAGATGAAGAGATTAAGCAGAGAGGTTCAACTGCTGTTCACTTGTTTGGGGTTTGATAGCTAGTTAATGCCTGGAAGCTTCAGCCTGTGCTCCTGAGCTGTAGTCACCCTGCACCAGGACGGGCTGAAGTCACTGTGATCCTGCCCCCACTCCCTCTTGCCCATGTACTCTGTGGTTCTGCCACACTCACCTGTTATCCATCAGTTTTGAACTTCGTATTTCCACTCTTACCTTATACAGTTGATAAAGCCAAATTACCTTCTAGAAAATAAAATCTTTCCACCTCTAACTTAGTGCCATCTTTTCTCTGGATTTAGAGTCATTTCTGTGTGTTTCTGTAGAGTTTGGTTCTTGTCATAAAGTATTACAAAGGTCTGTTTCCTTTTATTTCCTTTCTAGTGAGAACTTCATCTAATTTACTTCAGAGTGCTTAGGAAACATCACATGATTATCTGCTATTCAATTGCTAGTACATTAACTAAGGAAAGATGCATCAGTCCTTCCATATACATAGGATCAAAAGTATTCTGGAAAAAAATGGCATCTATACCAAATGTGTATCAACTTTGTATAGTGCTATTGCCTAAATATAGTATGACAACTACTTATATAGCATTTCCACCGCATAAGGTATCGTTAGTAATACAGAGATGGCTTTAAACTTGGGGAAGAATTTTCATAGTCGATGCACCTACACCATTTTATATAAAGGGTTTGCAAGTGCTTAGATTTTGATGTCCACAGGGATCCTGGAACTGGTACCATATAAGATTGTGAGGCTAACTGTATTCATGAGAATTTAGCTCAGGATAGCATTGACTAGCATGTCTGCCACGTAAAAGGTAATAAAGGAGTTTAGCAAATGAAGAAAGTTAATCTAAAGTAGAAAGGGCCTTTCCATTTCAGACTTTGTGCTCTACGTCCCTTCCGTTTTGACTATGAGCATGTCTGCTGTCTTTTTCCCCTAGGTAGTTATTGGCTGCTTCACTTAAAGATGATTTCCATTTCCCTACCCTGAAACTTGGGTCATTTTATTGACATCTGCTATTCCTTACTATGTATAGTTCCTTGTTCCATCTCCTCTCTATATTGGGATACTTTTCTTTTACTCCACGATCATTTCAGGCCTTTCAGTATTACCTAAAATGTAATGGCAAAAACATGTTTGGTGGCTGAGTATGGAAGTACACACCGGTTATCCCAGCACGCTCAAAGTAGACAGGGGTTGATCACCAGTTCAAGAATAGACAGGACTGTTCATTGAGACATTCTCAAAGTAAAACCAACAAACAAAAAATTTCTGGGAGACCCACCAAGTAAATCTACATTGATTGTCCCTATTGAAATTTAGACCTTTAAGTTTAGACAGCTCCTACTCTATACTGAATCTACTAAATGTGTCTGCTGTCTATGAGGTTCCCTAAGGTAAAATCACATGTCCTTAAATACTATCATGTTACAGATGAACCCTTCTGCATATGAAAATATGTTCCTCATTTTATTCTTGCTTTGCTTCAATGCCTCAGAGTGAAGTTTGTCGGGGTGCCTTGCTGTGTTCTGTTTAAGTTATTAGATAGAGTTTTACTATGCAAAGTGGAAATAATTCCTCAGTAATGAAAGATTTAACAGATAAAGACAGAGTGTGCGGTTGTTATAGTTTCAAGCATGATTGTGTTTGGGGATCTGTACCATTTGTTATACTTTGTTTTATAGCAAATTAGTTGACTGGGTCACTTCAGCTCACAGTGCTGTATAAGTGCCTTTGCTTTTAAACTCTTTCAAATTTTTAAGAAAGGTAAAGGACTTTTTTATTGTTGTTGATTGTAAGTATTTTAGCAACTGATTTTTCTTTTTTTCTACCACTTTTATGATTTTAACAAAGCTTGTCAAGAATAGCTCTTCCTGTTTTATTTGGATAATGGGAAGTTTCAGAGTAATATTTAACCATCATTGAATGCATTACCTAAAGGAAATTGCTGGTAACTTGGCAAAATAAATTAGGGGTAAAGATTGAAAAGCAAACCCAACAGTAATCATTCAGTATATTCAGGAGACTTCTTTTAAAGTACTGCCTGCGACCCGACCCTCTGTTCTTTTTGTTTTGCTTTAAGGTAACCACGTTTGACTTGGTTTTAATGTGGACAAGAACTTACATGTAGGTTTTATTTTCTATTGTATTTAGAAGGAAGCTGTAGCCCACTGCTTGCTGCTCTTTCTGCAGCTCATTTTTAGAGTGTACTTTTGAATAGTTTCTTTTTCATGAGGAGCAACTAATGTTCCTATCAGAATAAGAATGAAGGGCTTATCAGACTCCTCATTACAATTCGTCTCAACTATAATCATAGCGCCTCCTAAACTGTAGCAAGATTACTTGAATTTCCCATTTATTTCAAATGCACAATATCTTGAAACATGAGAAGTGCATTTGCTTTCTGTCTAGTTCCTTTAATATCTGTAGCCGTTTGTTATCTGAAAATAATTGGGATATATACGCTGTTAGCAAACTCATCTGTCGTAGCGGTCATTGTCACATATTTTAGCCAGAATTATTTTGTGTACTTGAGGATTTTCTAGTGTCTGAGTTTTAGATGTGATTTTAATATGATTTTATATTTTAGGTAAAAACAAGATTTTCTTCAAATGTGTGAACATTAATGTTTGATCAGAAAAGGAAATAAAATGGTATAAATATATGCTAACTAGATTTTTTTTGTATGTGTTTCTGTGTATAACAGTACTGAGAAGAGGCGCAGAGAGCAAGAAAATAAGTATTTAGAAGAACTAGCTGAATTACTGTCTGCCAACATCAGTGACATTGACAGCTTAAGTGTAAAACCAGATAAATGCAAGATTTTGAAGAAGACAGTAGATCAGATACAGCTAATGAAGAGAATGGAGCAAGGTAAACATAAAATAAAGGCCACGTTCTCAGCTGTTGTGATGTTTATGACATACTGTTCCACCTTTCCGTTAAGAGCCCATGTTGCTTTATGCTTTTAGTAAAGAAATGTTTTTGTTTAGACAATTTTTATTTTATTGAGTCAAAGATCCTTTCTTGGTATTGCAAAGTGGCTTACTAAATTAACTTGAAACTAAGCAAGCTTGGGATGTTTTAGAGCCTATGTCATAGGGCCTTAAACAGAAACCCAAGTTGTGGGTGAGATCTGAGGCCCTGGCACCCAGCTGAAGTACAGTAACTCTTGAGGAAAGTCTCTGGCTTGTCTGAGGAAGCTTGCCCCTGCCTGGCTCACAGTGGGAAAGTAGT
The DNA here is from genome assembly GCA_019843815.1 of Montemys delectorum. NCBI lineage: Eukaryota > Metazoa > Chordata > Mammalia > Rodentia > Muridae > Montemys > Montemys delectorum. The sequence continues at coordinate 47,186 of JADRCD010209628.1, read as the reverse complement.
ACTTTGGGGCAGAGGGTCCTGTTGTATATTTTGAGGTTTATATTTATAGCACCCATACTTGCTGGGGTTAATCCCTTGGGTTATGGCCAGAAAGGAAGGTAAAGCACTGGGGGGAACCCTCGCTCATGGGGTACTGTAGAGCTTTCAGGTGAGTACACTGACACACACATTAGGTATGAGGAGATCTGTGGTAAGTAGAACACAGTGATAACAACAGTGTGAAAAGACTCAAGTGCCATGATTTAAAGATCTTAGAAACTACAGAGTAATCCAGTAACAGCTGATGTACCAAAGAGGAGAAACTAGATGCCTACAGACACCAGCATCCTTCCTTGCTCTTACTATCCAAAGCCAGAGATGGCAGGATTTGCTGATGGTAGCAGTCCCAGGGAAGAGGCATTTTGGGTGATCTCTCATGAAAACTTAACTCTTACTACATTCTAGTTGCCAGGTGGCATTTTTATGTGTCTCACATGAGCAAAGCCACAGGCATCTTAGGAAAGCCCATGGTTATAAAAAGAAAAGCAGGAAGAGAGGAAACACAGGGGAAGCAGAGGCAGAAGCGAGGGGCAGCAACAAAACTAACATGTCAGAACCTCAGACAGAGGAGACATTGCACCCTTGGAAGCCAAAACAAGGGTACTTGGAAAAGTCTCCACCACGTTACTGTGTTTCTCTTCTTTGTCTCTTCATGTTGTCTGCCTCAACCACCATAAGCACACTGGTCGGTTAGGCTAGCCCTCCCGTCTACACGATGTTCTCTCCCTAGGTACCCACTGCTCCTGCCCACTCTCACTCCTTCATGTCCTTTTTCAAATGGCTTCTCATTGAAAGTGTCCCCAAATGCTCTTCTTTTAAAAAAAAAAAAGTTTAAGTGGAAAATATACATATTCTTCTTTGCCTTTCTTGATTTCCCACAGTACTTTTCACATCTGCCATATAAGTTAATTTTAAGTAATCTCTTAGAAAGTAAAATAGACAGATAAGCAATAGAAAATAAGAGAAAAAGCTAAGAAATGTTTAGGATTTGTTCAAGACTGGGTAGAGGATAACAAATGACAAGAGGGATTTAAAAACAAAAAAACAAAAAAACAAAACAAAAAAACCCCAAAACCTTAACAACAACAAACCTTTCTTGGAAACAGAAGGCTCTGATTCTGGATCTAAAATAGTCGTGTAGCTGGACTTGCTGGATGGAGCACACCTGTAATCCAGCAGTTGGGATGCTGAGACAAGAGGAGCACAAGCCTAAGTCAGCCTGTACTACATATGGGACCCTATCTCAATGAGACGGGGTGTGGGGTGGGGACATACTCATACAGGCCTCGAACAGTGAGTACAGAATGCTCACACCCATGCACGATGTAGTGATATGTTAAAACACCAGCAAAAAAACCAAAGGAGAGATAGGTCTTAAGCACAGCAGATTGCTTTCAGAATGGGTTCAAAGAAATATTGCAAACAAGACCTCTGGACATATAACTCTTTGTTCATGATGAAATTATGAACGGAAAACAGGAATTTTAAGACAAAGTCTTTAAATGTTATTTTCTGTTATACCCTTTTCAGAAACTGCTATCAAAGCCTTAATACTAAGCTAAGAAACAAAGACATAGGATCTTAACCCGGGAAACTAGAAACTGAACATAGAACAATGAGAACAGGAGACACAGTCATTACTGTTGTGTAGACACCTAAAAATAAAACATGAGGTAGGAGCTGGTGGCACACACCTTTAGTCCCTGCACTTGGGAGGCAGAGGCAGAAGGATCTCTGTGTGTTTGAGGCCAGCCTACAGAGTGAGTTCCAAGACAGCCAGGGTTACATAGAGAACCCCTGTCTTGAAAGAAAACAAAGCAACAAAACAAAACAAACAAACATAACCCTAGAACAATAAAAACAGTTGCAATTGCAGCAAGCAGAAAGGGGACTCTAGAAGAAATGCTGCTGGATTGTGAGCACATAGGACTATCTGATAGCTGGCCAGGTCTGATAGATGGCCAGGTTTGGATTTAGTAATGTAGCTGTTGCTTTGATTTGGGTGTTTGTTTGTTGTATTCTGTCTTGAGACAGGATCTCACTATGTAGCTCTGTCTGCCCTGTACCTATTTAGAACAGGCTGGCTTCAAACTCACAGAGATCTTCTTGCCACCATCTTCCCAGTGCTGGGTCCAAAAATACGTGTGCCACCATGCCTGGCCAGAGAAAATTTTAAAATCAGAAGGAGTGTTTAGGGATGAACTAAACAGCACAAACTATTTGAAAACTTAAAACTACATACAGAATATAATATATGAAAATATATAAATAAAATAGATGATATAAAAAATATACACCTGAATTTACTTTTAAAATATATTTATGACCATTGTTACAGAGATGTTAAATATTGACTAATAAAAATGTAATTAGATACCTGAGAAGATATAATACAGGAGGCATAGATGCTACAGCTTGGACAAACTGCCATGGCTTGAACAGGATAGTCTAGGGAGCTGTCAGGGATGCCCCCTGTGGATGGCTGCCATTCCTAGGCTGTTTCCATCACAACATGTAATAAACATGGCTGACCATGTCTGCATCCCAACTGTCCAGATTAGGGCACAGGAAGACTGACAACCATGTGTTTTTCCCCTAAAGACAGGATCCAGAACTGTCCATCACTTCTCTTCCCATTCTGTAGGCCATCCCTGATGCATAACCATTCCTGTCTTCAATTTTCCCTAAAACTTTAAATGTGTTCGCATGCAGTAATTTAATCTGTATGAACTTAATGAGCTTTAAAATTTTTTATAATTTGCTTAAAAAATAAATCTTTCTTATACCAATAATATAAATCTATGTCTTCATAAACTGGCCCTGATGAAAATGAGCTCTTTGGATGCATAGTTTTTCAAATTTCATTATTGCAGAGAAATCCACGACTGATGATGATGTGCAGAAGTCTGACATCTCATCAAGCAGTCAAGGAATGATAGAGAAGGAGTCGCTGGGCCCTCTTCTTTTGGAGGTAAGTGTCCTTGCTGACCCCAAAATGAAAATCTTTGTCCTTACCAATTTAATGTCATATATCCAATTAATAAATTATGAAACAAAATAGTTCTTTAAACTTTAAAAAAATAGGATTTGATTATAAAGACTGCTGCTTCATAGTTGTTATTTCAGAGTTAATGTGAGTAATGGACATAAAATTTGTTTCATACAGGTATCCCAAGGAGTCTGATGCAAACCTGATTAGAATTATCTGGGAGGGCTAGAGAGATGGCTCAGTGGTTAAGAGCACTGACTGTTCTTCCAGAGGTCCTGAGTTCAATCCCCAGCAACCACATGGTAGTTTACAACCATCTGTAATAGGATCTGATGCCCTCTTCTGGTGTGTTGCTGGTGTGACATATATATGAAGTAAATAAATAAGTAAATAAATAAATCTTTAAAAAAATTATCTGGGAAAAGAAAACTGAATTAGTTCATTACCTGATACAGAACTAGTTTAGCTAGCTAGTAAAATGTATGTATACTATAGAATTTCACCTTTAAATGAAAGATCCTCTACTGCATTGGACTAAATATTGCCCTAGAACATTTTCTTAATAAAAACATTTACATTGATTTTATACAAACACACATATACATGTCCACATGTCCACAGGTGAATGAGAATTAAATTACACCAGGCAGTGGTGGCATCCACCTTTAATCCAAGCACTTGGAAGCAGAGGCAGGCAGATTTCTAAGTTGGAGGCCAACTTGGTCTACAGAGTGAGTTCTAGGACAGCCAAGGCTATACAGAGAAACCCTGTCTCGAAAAAAAAAAAAGAAAGAAGGAAAGAAAGAAAGAAAGAAAGAAAAGAGAGATGGGTCAAGGGAGAGAGGGAGAGAGAGAGAGAATTAAATTACTATCAAGCTTTATAAAGTGAAGAACTTTTAGACTGGAATTACTTTGCAGCTACTGTATTATTTCACCTCTGTCTGTTCTCTCTCATTCCTATTGCCTGAATTTTGAGTGTAAATGTTGTTTCCAAACCAATTGATCACCTTAAACACCTCTCGTACATGTATGTTTAAACCACTTATCCATGTATACATGCAGATGATTTTCTATCTCAAAAACAAATTGCATACTTATTTACCCAAATATGCAAACTAAATTTTTTCCCTGTCCTTTCTATAGCCCATCTTCCTGTAGCCAAGGGATCTTACTAACAAACTTGTTACATGTCTCAGTTTCCCAGTCTTGAATACAGTTTGCTCTGTTTCTATAGCTTGCATAGAGTCTCCTCTGCCTGGTGAGGGGTAGAGTTGCCTTCTTAAAGAGACTTTACTCAAGGAATCTTTACCCTCACTGCGGGTTCCTTACGCTGGTTTTAATCTTTGTAAATTTGTTTGTTGTCCTTGCCTGCTTGGGTACTGTAAAGGTATTGGGAATGATGTGTTTTATTCCAAAACCCTTGTCCATTGACCTTAAGTGGCAATCTCATTTAGATCCAGGGCTCTGCAAGAAGTCTTGCCCAGTGTGAGCCCTGCTGTGAGACCAAGGTGGTTCTCCTTAAATGGTGACATCCCGGGCAGATGGCAGAGCTCTCAGATTGATTGGGTTGTACTTAATGGACAAGCATTTGTTATCATCTCTGTATGCAGCACATCATAAGGCCAGCTGTTGGGAAGATTCCTCCCCAGGAGCGCATGTGAGTGAGACTTGTAGAGAAAGAAAAAGGATGGCAAATTCATCAGACAGAGTTTAGGAGATAGGGATGTTTGTATATTCATATTTGTAACACTAGTCCCAAAAACAGTCCCTGAATTATTATTTTTATTTCTTCACTATATTTTTTCACTTTTCATCCCAGTATCAGCTCCCTCTCCTCCCAGTCTCTTCCCCTTCTCACAGCTCCTTCCCCCCTCTCACAGCACCTACACACACACTTTTCCCACCCTCACCCTCCACCTCAGCACATCAATATTTATGTCACTATTTATGTCACTGCGGGACTAGGCGCATCCTCTCACTGAGGCCAGACGAGGTGTACCAGTTAGGGGAGTGAGATCCACAAGCAGGCAACAGATTCAGGGATAGCTCCTGCCCCACTTGTTGGGGGACCCACACGAAGACCAAGCTGCACACCTGCTACACAGGCATGGGAGCCTACGTCTAGCCTGTGCTCATTCTTTGATTGAAAGTTCAGTCTCTGAGAGCCCCCAAGGGTCCAGACTAGTTGACTCTGTTGGTCTTCCTGTGGACTCCCTATCCTCTTTTGGTCCCTCAATCCTAACCCCCAACTCTTCCACAAGACTCCCAGAGCTCCATCTAATGTCTGGCTGTGAGTCTCTGCATCTCTTTCCATTGGCTCCTGGGTGGAGCCTCTGAGAGGGCAGTTATGCTAGACTCCTTTCTGTCTGTGAACATAACAGAGTATCACTAGTAGTGTCAGACACTGGTGCTTGCCCATGGGATGGGTCTCAAGTTGGGCCAGTCATTGGTTGGTCATTCTCTCCCTCTCTGCTCTATCTTTGTCCCTGCACATCTTGTAGACAAGACACATTTTGGGTTGAAGGTTTTGTGGGTAGATTGCTGTCCTTATCCTTCTACCAGGAGTCCTGCCTGGCTACAGGAAGTGGCCACATCAGGATCCACATCCCATACTGCTAAGAGTTTCTGCCAGAGTCATCCCCATAGACACCCTGGGGTCTCCCCATCCTAGATCTCTGGTACTTCCTAGAGTTGGTCCCCTATTTGCCACTACCGATTTCTGTTCTTCCTCTCTAGTTCTCCCTACATGTGATTTCCCCTTCCCCTGCTCCCCCCCCCCCTTCTTCTCCCCCACCCAGGTCCTTCTCTCCATCTACCTCTGATACCTATTTTATTTCCCCTTCTGAAAAAGATTCAACCATCCTCCCTTGGGCCCTCCTTGTTATTTGGCTTCTTAAAGTCTGTGGATTATAGCGTGGGTGTCCTGTACTTTATGGCCTATATCCACTTATAAGTGAGTACATACCATGCATGTCCTTCTGTGTCTGGTTTACCTCACTCAGGATGATACTTTCTAGTTCCATCCATTTGCCTTCAAAATCCATGAGGCTCTTGTTTTAATAGCTGAGTAGTGTTCCATTGTATAAATGTATCTCATTTTCTATATCCATTCTTCAGTTGAGGGACATCTAGGTTGTATCATTTTTAAAGTTTGGAATTGTAACACATCACCTATTATTGTCTTTATTTTTTATGTTATAAAATGTATGTAAGCATGTGTCTCATAATAAAAAACAAAAATTACATTGAATGATATATAACACTGATTCAATTATTATCCAAGGATATCTGAAAAGATTTTAGAGCTACTCTTTCTTTAAATGTGAATTTTTAATTATTATTTTTATATAAACTGCAAGTTAAATAAATATATAATGACCATCCACTATGATATTTATAACTTAGCTGAATATGAAAGTGCCTCTGTGTGTCCATCAACCTCAGAACAATTTACAGAGTTTTTGTTCAGCTTGAGGTTTGCATAGCATCAAACTTCTGTCTCTTTTGCATTTTTAGATTAAGCGAGAAGCAGCCAGAGCAGTCAATGTGAATATAAGTATCTTTCTCCTTTTTCTTTTCCTTTTTTTTTCAAATACCAATATAATTTTTACTTAGGCCTCCTTTTTCTTACTAAAGAAAATCTTAGTGGAGTCACAGTAGCTGAATGGTTAAGGTGTTGGACTTGAAAATGTTACAATAATTACTAAAAATGGGTTGTGATGTTTAAAAAAATTGGCTGCATGCTTTATGATAGAGTTATCTAAAATGTAGTTTTAAGTTAAGTATAAGATTTTCAGCAACAGTTTCATCCTTCGTCCCTGATGGACACTTAGGCTGACTGTATGTCCTGGCTGCTGTGAGCAGTGCTGCAGTGATGCCTCTTCAAGGAACTGATTTCAACTTCAGTGACTCTAGCTACTCAGGCAGATAGTCACCCAGATGGCTGGCTTAGCTGATTTCTGGGTTTTTGTTTTTTATGTTTGTGGATCTTCTATGCTATGTTCCATATTGACTCTACAGGTTTACATTCTTACAGCAAGTACAAAGACTCCCTTTTCCCTGAGTCCTCATCTGGAGCTTTATTTTTTGTCTTTACAATACTAGCCATTGTGACAGATATGTCGTTTAATTTACATTTCAACTTAAGTGTCCACTAATGGATAAATCAATAAAGAAAATACAACATATATATGTGTGTGTGTGTGTGTGTGTGTGTGTGTGTGTGTATTTACAACAGAATACTATTCTACCTTTAAAAATCGTAAGGAATATTACTTATAACAACATAGATGAGCCTGGAAGATACTATAGGAAATTGTATGAACCACTTAAGAAGGTGCTTCCTGGGGTCACTTATTATATGCAGTATAAACGGGCGCTTACAGAGGCAGACCAAGGGCAGGTTCTAGGGGCTGGGAAGGAGAAGGGGCTGGGATGAAAGATGTTTGTTGTCCAGAGGATTAAGTTTTTCAGTCAGACAGCTCAGCATTGATGAGGCTTGCCTATAGTCTCCATACTTGGAGGGTGAGAAAGGAAGAAAGTAGTTCAAGGCTAGATGACAAGTTTGAGGCTGGGTGCGCTCTCATTTGAACAGCCGTGGCTCTCTTTAGTAGTTCCCATCTTCTGCAAAAGAAGCTTCTTTGACAGGGGCAGGCATTACACTTATTTGTGGATATCCATTTGTAATTATTTAGATTGCAGTTAGGAATTATGCTGGTTAGCTTCTTCTAAACCATGGTTCTTCTCCATGAGCCACAACTTCGCTAGCCATCAGTGGTTGGCTAGGTGTCCAGTACCAGACATGGTTTCCCTTCTGGTGAGATGACCAGCTAAGTCCAATTAGACAGCTGTTGGTTACCACCGAGATATAAGTGCCACTATTGCCGCTTCCAGGGCTGCTGCTGCTGCTGCTGCTGCTGCTGCTGCTGCTGCTGCTGCTGCTGCTGCTGC
>JADRCD010209628.1:0-39198 GCA_019843815.1 Montemys delectorum | reverse complement strand
GCTGCTGCTGCTGCTGCTGCTGCTGCTGCTGCTGCTGCTGCTGCTGCCTGCTCTCACTTGGGAGCTTCCCTAGCACCTTTGGAAGGAGGCTTACAGGGCACATCCAGCTCTAAACTTCTGGTCTCCTATCTAAAATGGGGAATCTTGTATCAGCAATAGGGACTTTATCTTCAACTTCTAGGAGGCAACAACAATGGCCTATATGTTTTGAGAATCTCTTAGACTCCCCTAACCCAAAACTTATAAGGAGTCTTCTTATGCTCATACCAGGAGTTCTGTTAGATGATTCTTTGAAGGAGGCATTATCATGCCAAGTGAAATAACTTCATTTGAACTGTACACACACACATATGAATCATATGCAATTTTAAGAAAATATAAAATAATATGATTATTTCAACCATCCTCACTATTATTTACCTCTCTCCTTCCTCTTCTTTGGTGTGGTCCTCCCTGCCCTTCCCTGGTTAAAGACTCCTCCCCTCTTCTTCCATTCCCCTCCTCCCCTCCCCCCCCCCCCCACACACACACATACCCAGAACTGCTTCACTGCTCCCATGGACCCTTTCTCAGTCTCTGTGGTTACACTAGGTTATATATTCACATCTGGGGTTTGGAGCTAGGATCCACAATGAGACAGAATTCGTAGCCTTTGTATCTTTAGGCCTGAGTTATCTCACTGAATATATTATCTGGTTTGATCCATTTATATGAAATTTTCCATGATTTCACTTTTCTTTACAACTGAGTAGTATTCTGGTATGCATGTGCACATGTGTATGCGTGTGTGTGTGTGTGTGTGTGTGTGTGTGTGTGCGCGTGTGTGTGTGTGTGTGTGTGTGTGTGTGTGACATTTTCATTGTTCATTCATCAACTGAAGGACATTTAAGATGTTTCTATTTCTTTTTCAGAAAATTATTTTATTATTTATATTCTACCTGATGCCCCCCTCTGGTCTCCCCTCTCACAGTTCCTCATCCCATCCCTCCCCCACCACCAAAAGGGTACCCACTCTCACCAGGCCTCCCTGTGAAGGGAAGAAGACTTGGGGCCTCAAGTCTTCTCCCACTGAGGCCAGAGCAGGCAGTCCTCTGCTGTATATGTGCTATGTGCCTTGGGGCTTTGGACCAGCTCAGGTATGCTACCTGGTTGGTGGCTCAGTCTCTGAGAGCTCCCTGGGGTCTGGGTTAGTTGAGACTGCTGGTCTTCCTATGGGGTCACCCTCCCCTTCAGCTTCTTCAATCCTTCCCCTAATTCAACCATAGGAGCCCCCAACTTCAGTCCAATGTTTGGGTGTAAGTATCTGCATATGTCTCAGTCAGTATGGCCTCTCAGAGGACACCCATGGTAGGCTCCTGTCTGTGAGCACATCATAGCATCAGTAATAGTGTCAGGCCTTGGTTTCCCCTACCCAAAAAGGATCCCAAATTGGGCCAGTTACAGGACTACCTTTCCTTCGGTCTCTTCTCCATTTTTGTCCCTGCAGTTCTTTTAGACAGGAAAAATTCTGGGTCAGAAGTTTTGACTGCTGGTTGGTAACCTTGTCTCTGCACTTCAGGCCTTGTCTATCTACTGGAGGTTGTCTGTTCCCTCTACCCAGTGTTGGCATTTTAGCTAAGGTCATCCCCATTGAGTCCTGAGAGTCACCTCCCAGGTCGCTGGCACTTTCTAGAAGGCACCCCCACCTCCCACCCCCTGAGACTGCATATTTCCATTCATTCTTCTGGCCCTCTGGGCTTCACTCCTGCCCCCCACCCTCCAACCGGATCCTGTTCCACTTTTCCCCTCCCCCTCCCCTTTGTGTTTCTTAACTATTGTGAATGCAGCAGCAGTGAACAGGCTGAGTAAGTATCTATGGAATAGGATGCTGAGTCCTTTGGGCAGATGCCAAAGAGGGGTAGAGCTGGGTTATATGGTAGATTTATTTTTAGTTTTTTGAGAATTTCTCACCCCAGTTTCCACAGTGGTTGTAGCACTTCATAGTCCCACCAGGAGTGAATGAGGGTTTCTGTCCCTAGTTCCTCAAAGCATTGGCTGTCTCTGCCATTCTCACTGGGGTAAAGCAAAACCTCAAAGCTGTTTTAATTTCATTTCTCTAATGCTATGGAGGATGAACAGTTTTGAAATTTTTCTTAACCAATTTTATTTCTTTTGAGATCTCTGAATCAATAGCCCATTTTTATTGTACTTATTTATTTATTTATTTTTAAATTGGATATTTTATTTGTTTACATTTCAAATGTTATCCCCTTTCTCGGTTTCCCCTCTGCAAGCTCCCTATCCCATCCCCCATTACCCTGCTTCTATGAGGGTGTTCCCCCACTCACCTACCCACTCCTGCCTCTCCACCCTAGCATTCCTCTACACTGGGGCATCAAGCCTTCACAGAACCAAGGGCCTCCCCTCTCATTGATGCCAGATAAGGCCCCTTCAGCTCCTTCAGTCCTTCCCCTAACTCCTCCACTGGGGTCCCTGTGCTCTGTCCGATGGTTGGCCATGAGCATCTGCATCTGTACTGGTCAGGATCTGGCAGAGCCTCTCAGGAGACTGCTGTATCAGGCTCCTGTCATCAAGCACTTCTTGGCTTCAGCAATAGTGTCTGGGTTTGGTGTCTGCAGGTGGGATGGATCCCCAGATGGGGCAGTCTCTGTATGGCCTTTCCTTCAGTCACTGTTACACTCTTTGTCCCTGTATTTCCTTTAGACAGGAGCGATTCTGGGTTAAAATTTTGGAGGTGGGTGGGTGGCCACATCCCTCAACCGGGTATTGGGGGGGTATGTCTAACCTCTGGATATGGTCTCAACAGGTTCTCTGTCCCCTTTGTGGAGTATTTCAGCTAATGTCAGCCCCGTGGGGTCCTGGAAGGCTCTTGCTTTCCTGGCATCTGGGACTTTCTGGTTGCTGGCCCCAGTTCCCCATCCCCCCATTGCTACACACCTCTGTTCAATTTCTTGACCCTCTGTACATCTCCTCTATCTCTTCTCATCCTGATTCTGCCCCTCTTGTTCCCTCCCCCTTTTCTTTTCCTTTCTCCCTTCCCTGTCCCTTCCACCCTCTACTTCCCTTGATTATAGTGTTCTCCCTTCTAAGTAGGACTGAAGCATCCACTCTTGGTCTTCCTTCCTCTTGAACTTCAGGTAGTCCATGAGTTGTATCGTAGGTATTCGACACTCGTTGCCTAATAGCTACTTATCAGTGAGTACATACTATGTGTGTTCTTTTGTGACTGAGTTACCTCACTCAGAATATTTTCTAGATCCATCCATTTGCCTGAGAATTTCATGAAGTCATTGTTTTTAATAGCTGAGTAGTACACCACATTTTCTGTATCTATTCCTCTGTTGAGGGACATCTGTGTTGTTTCCAGCTTCTAGCTATTATAAATAAGGCTGCTATGAACATAATGGAGCATTTGTCCTTATTACATGTTGGAGCATCTTCTTGGTATATGCCCAGGGGTGATATATAGCTGGTCTTCAGGTAGTACTATGTCCGATTTTTTTGTTTGTTTTGTTTTGTTTTTTTCAAGATAAGGTTTCTCTGTATAGCCCTGGCTGTCCTGGAACTCACTCTGTAGACCAGGCTGGCCTCGAACTCAGAAATCTGCCTGCCTCTGCCTCCCAAATGCAGGGATTAAAGGCATGCGCCACCACCGCCTGGCCTATTTCCAGTTTTCTGAGGAACTGCCAGACTGATTTCCAGAGTGATTGTACCAGCTTGCAATCCCACCAGCAATGGAAGAGTGTTCCTCTTTCTCCACATCCTCGCCAGTATCTGTTGTCACCTGAGTTTTTGATTTTAGTCATTCTGACTGGTATGAGGTGGAATCTCAGGGTGGTTTTGACTTGCATTTCCCTGATGACTAAAGATGTTAAACATTTCTTTAGGTACTCCTCGGCCATTCGAGTTTCCTCAGTTAAGAATTCTCTGTTTAGCGATGTTCCCCATTTTTTGATAGGGTTATTTGGTTCTCTGGAGTTTAACTTCTTTGGTTCTTTGTATATCGATTTTATTCGATGTTAGAATGGATACTCCAGCTTGTTTCTTGGGACCATTCGCTTGGAAAATACGTATCCAGTCTGTTAGTCTATGTCTTTTTATTAGGGAATTGAGTCCATTGATGTTAAGAGATATTAAGGAATAGTGATTGTTGCTTCCTATTATTTTTGTTGTTAGAGGTGGAATTATGCTTATATGCCTATCTTCTCTTGGGTTTGTTGGAAGATTACTTTCTTGCTTCTTCTAGGGTGTAGTTTTGCTCCTTGTGTTGAAGTTTTCCATCTATTATCCTTTGAAGAGCTGGATTTGTGGAGAGATACTGTGTAAATTTGGTTTTGTTATGGAATATCAAACATTTGGTTTCTCCCTCTATGGTAATTGAGAGTTTTGATGGGTATAGTAGCCTGGGCTGGCATTTGTGTTCTCTTAGGGTCTGTATGACATCTGCCCAGGATCTTCTGGCTTTCATAGTCTCTGGCGAGAAGTCTGGTATAATTCTGATAGGCCTGCCTTTATATGTTACTTGACCTTTTTCCCTCACTGCTTTTAGTATTCTTTCTTTGTCTTATGCACTTGGTGTTTTGACTATTATGTGACAGGGGGAATTTCTTTTCTGGTCCAATCTATTTGGAGTTCTGTAGGCTTCTTGTATGTTTATGGGCATCTCTTTCTTTAGGTTAGGGAAGTTTCTTCTATAATTTTGTTGAAGATATTTATTAGCCCTTTAAGTTGGGGATCTTCACTCTCTTCTATACCTATTAGTATTAGGTTTGGTCTTTTCATTGTGTCCTGGATTTCCTGGATGTTTTGGGTTAGGAGCTTTTTGCATTTTGCATTTTCTTTGACTGTTGTGTCAATATTTTCTATGGTATCTTCTGCTCCTGAGATTTTCTCTTCTGCCTCTTGTATTCTGTTGCTGATACTTGCATCTATGACTCCTGATCTCTTGCCTAGATTTTCTATCTCCAGGGTTGTCTCCCTTTGAGATTTCTTTATTGTTTCTATATCCATTTTTAGATCCTGGGTGGTTTTGTTCAATTCCTTTACCTGTTTGGTTATGTTTTCCTGTAATTCTTTAAGGGATTTTTGTTTTCTCTTTAAGGACTTTTACCTGTTTACCTGTGTTCTCTTGAATATCTTTAGGAAAGTTATGTCCTTCTTAAAGTCCTCTGTCATCATCATGAGATGTGATTTTTAAATCAGAGTCTTGCTTTTCCAATGTGTTAGGGGTGTCCAGGGCTTGCTGTGGTGGGAGAACTGGGTTCTGATGATACCAAGAACCCTTGGTTTCTGTTGCTTATGTTCTTTTACTTGCCTCTCTCCATCTGGTTATCTGTGGTGTTAGCTGGTCTTGCTGTCTCTGACTGTGGCTTGTCCCTCCTGTAAGTCTGTGTGTCCGCTTTCTCCAGGCAGGATTTGGGTATGGCCCAAAAGGGCTGTGGCCCAGGGTCAGCTCCAGGCACAGATGGATACTGGGAGGCTCCTGTCCCAGGTTACTCCTGGGTTCCTATGTCCTGAGGGCTCCTAGCAGGTCCCTGAGGGCTCAGAGCAGAAGTGGTTGTCTTACCTGCGCTGTCAGGTTTGTCAGCACTTCTGAGAGTCCAGCTCTCTCCTGGTGGGATTTGGGTATGGAGAGCTTAGCACAGGGTCAGCTTCAGGGTGCAATAGCCCATTTTTAAATTGAATTGTTTCAGCTATATATTCTGTAACAAACTAACTATATCATTTTTCAAATAGCCAGGAAAATTCTAGATAATAAAGGTGACATTGATAGCTTCAGTATTCCAGATCTTCCCTAAAAATTTTGGAACCGTGTGTACTTCGTGAAAGACCATTGTTATATGTTTGAAAGGCTTTATTTCTTCCATATGTTTTAGATTGCAGCCTAAAGATTCTAACAGTTTTTGTGCCACTGAAAATATTTTGTACCCCGAGGGGTGCATATCTCCTCTTGGAGAAGCCTGGCTCCGTGTCTGCACAGAGGAGGCCCCTAGAACCTGGCCCCTGTCCATTCCACTAACGTGTTTGCTACCCGTTGTACTTCGTACTACTCAGATCTACATTACTTAAGCCTCACCATGTGCCATGTGCTTCTTCTCTCTTCCTGCAATAACTTCCCTAAGCTCTCCTCCCCTCTTCCCCTCTCCATAAGGTAGTACTTTGTAAGGTGCTTCTCATCACCACCACCACTCCCAAATTAGGCATCCTGCTCTATACTTATGGTGTTCCATATATGTGTGACACTTGGTTGATTGATCACTAGTGCTTTATTATGCATGTCCACTCTTGAACAGGTTTCTCAAAGGCAAAGGCCAGGTATTAACCTACATAATGTAGAGATTTTCAAGACTGAATGAGTCACTTAGCATTTACAATAAAAATTGTTTCTGAAATGCGAAGACTGTTTGGTGGTTAAGAGAACATACTGTTTTTTCAGAAGACCCAGGTTCGATTCTTAGCACCTACATCAAGTGACACAACCACTTATAACAGTTACAGGACATCTAACATCTCTGTCCTCCAACAGCATCTGCACTCATGTGTGCACACTGATACACACACTCATACACACATACACACTTAAAAATAATAAAAATAAATATTTAAATAAAATTATTTCTAAGAAAGATTGATTGTTTTTCATTCATACCTACTGTATAAACATTTGAAAATCATGACCCCCCTCCCACAGAGAGCCAATCCGAATTTTAACTTGACATATACTTATTTCTAATATCTTTTTAAAGAGAAAGAGGTTTTCCTTTTATCTTTTAACCTCTTTATTTTAATTGTGCCTTCATATCTGACTCCTTTTCTTTGTTTTGTTTTGGCTTTGCAGGCTTTGGATGGATTTTTCTTTGTTGTGAACTGTGAAGGAAGAATTGTATTTGTGTCAGAAAATGTGACCAGCTACTTGGGTTACAATCAGGAAGAATTAATGAATACCAGCGTCTACAGCATACTACATGTGGGAGATCACGCAGAATTTGTCAAGAATCTGCTACCAAAATCACTGGGTAGAATTAACTTGTTATTTCTAATAGTATTATCACATATACAAGTTACTAGTATAAATAATGTACTTGAAATAGTTTTAATATGGTTACAACCTCAATATCTCATAAGCTCATAAGAATATATCAATAGCTCATAAGAATCTTTGTTGTCACCAGACAGTACAATCCACGCACAGTTAAGTCACCCTACTACAAGAAGCCTTTGCTTAGGGTTCCCTTTGCTTTCAGTTTGGATTATATGCAGGGAAGGAGTGCTCTTCTCACTGCCCTGATCATAGAAAAAAAAAAGAGGTGGGGAGGAAGAAACCAGCTAGTAGCAGTATGCTGCTGCATTTTATACCTCTATAAAGTACCTGAGGTGTAAGTTCTTTCAACTCTGTAGTCCAACTATGATTGGATGGCCTGCCCACTGGGGAGAAGCCCAGCTGAGAGGATTAATGGCATTGATCTCCAGCTGCTCGTCCACTAAACTGTGTGCTTAAGGCATGGCTGGGACCTTAGAAGTCAACTTACTTCTGCTGATTCCCTAGGGACCTGAATGCACTAACAGATGCCCTTTGTTTGCTCCTGGAATTTTGAGACTCCTGCTAAAAAGTTTTTCAGGACTCAAGGTCCAATTACTCCTACTAATTGAATTCCTAGTCTCTAAAGTAGATAGGTTCCAAGTAGACGATGTACATGTATTAAGAGGCAGACGGAAAGCCTTTTTGTATTTAATTCAGATTCCATCCACTTCAGATTTTTTCGTTCCTGTTTTTCCATCATTTCTTTGTTCAACTAGCTCTTAGGTAAGACTAATTCATGACACAGATGACCTGAGCAAACCTGAGGTTCTCCGAGACACTGCGTGGGAACACCTCTGAGTAGCAGGGTCCTCAGCACCATTGATGTGGGGCCTGAGGCAGGAGCACAGGGGACTGAAAGTGAGGCTCCCTTCATGTGGCACTGCACTTCTTCCTCTCTCCTGGGCTCTAGGAGCTTTTGTTCCACCTTCATGCAGATCTGGCGTGTGGATTTAATTGAGCTATTTCATTTTAGTGTTACCTTAAAAGTATAATATGCCCATCTGTATTAACAAAGTGTCTGTTGAGTTTAAGAGCTTTCCTGGTTGGGAAGAGAGCTGAGGTCACAGAAAATAAAGCTGAGCTCTCCTCAACCCCTGAAGAAGGAAGGGGCTTACTGTGCAAAAGCCACACATTGCTTACCACAGCATGCTTACTGTAGACATGCTCCTATTCACTTTGCCCACATCCCTATCAGGAGGGAAATCAGACCAGAGTGTCATCTAATATGTGATGTCATGGTGGGACCACTGCTGGCCACCAGTAGGTCCTTGGCTGGCCTTTTCCAACTAGCCTCTACCACAACTGGGGGAGGTGTGATAGTTCTCCTGCCATCACATCATTTCTTTGTTCCCCAAGGAAGGAAAGAATAAAAACATAGAAATAATGCAGCCTAACTGTCTCCACTACCAAGTACAGTAGTGCAGATCCACAACCACAGGGCATGCTCAATAGGCACACAGCATATCATCTAGATTTTTAGTGGTGTTTGATCATCTGTTAGAAACCACTAAGAAGAATAAAGCCCAGTGGTAATAACTTAGAAAAGATACTTTTCTAAGAAACATTGAAGAGAAAACATACTATAGCATCTATACTTACATCTCCATTATCAGGACTATCAAATCATGACATAATCAGAAAGGGAAACCAGGTAAAATTATTATGTATGTATATCAGCCTCCAGAAAAAGTAAGTTTCAACCTATGAAGAAATTAGAAAAATTAAGATCATTATTTACAAATTTGCATATTTACATGTATGTGCCTTATATATGCATAAGTCACTGACATAATTCAAAAGATTATATTCTTGTTCTCACATCAAGAAATTTTGAACAGCTTAAAAAAACTTGGTTCAAAATTGCTTTTCAATTTTTTGGGGTAGAAGATTTCATTGTCTAAAATCTATTTTTAAATTTTACTTATAAGGAGTAAAATAACACTGAACACTGAAAAGCTAATATAGTGAAAAGTTTTGTCCAAGAAAATGATTGTGGAGCTGGCTTGTGTGGTATAATGCGTGCCACACAAGACTTGAATTTAGTACTCTAGAGTTTGTGTAAAGAAATGGGCATGGCAGAGCATGTCTGTTATCTCAGTGCTGGAAAGACAGAGGAAGGGGAGCTCCTGGACTTGCTGGTTAGCCAGCCTAGCCAAGTGGAGAGGTCCAGGTTTAGCAAGAGAAAAAGAGAAGGTGGGGTACTATGAGGAAAGCACCCATCATGAACCTCTGGTTTCCACATGCACACACATGCATATACCTCACAGGCATGTGCATACACCCCACACTCATACACTAAGGCTTATGTGGTGAAAGTTTAAGATTTATATATGAAATTCTAATAAGCTGTAGCTTGAAGTTTGGGATGGGGAATAGATATAAATTCTCACAATTTGGCATTTATTTCTCTAGTGATACAGAGACTGTAGAAGTTAAGAGCACTGACATTTTGATATAAAACAGACATAAGAAATTCATCCTTCCTCTACCATCTACTAGCAGTATGACCTTGGAACACATTTAATCCTTCGTTAAGCCTTACCATTCATGAGAAGTTTGGAGGGCATTCAAATGATACTTAGCCTATCACCTAGATGAATTTCCTTTAAATTTAGTTAATATTACTATTGTTGACTTTATCTAAATATTTGGGAATTTTTAATTTCATGAGAGATAGATCTATAATTTTGTATCATTCACAACTACTTGATATTGTAGATGTTTTTAGCTTAGAAATCGATGTCATGGAAGAACAATATCCTTTCATAATGTGCTTCTTTGTCCAGTCCCCACAAAGTTAAGGTGAATAATATTACAGACTGTATTAGTCAAGGTTTCTATTTCTGCACAAACATCATGACCAAGAAGCAAGTTGGGGAGGAAAGGGTTTATTCAGCTTACTTTCATGTTGCTGTTTATCACCAGAGGAATTAGAACTGGAACTCAAGCAGGTCAGGAAGCAGGAGCTGATTCAGAGGCCGTGGAGAGATTTTCCTTGCTGGCTTGCTTCCCCTGGCTTGCTCAGCCTGCTCTCTTATAGAACCCAGGACTTCCAGCCCAGGGATGGCACCACCCACAAGGGGCCCTACCCCCTTGATCACTAATTGAGAAAATGCCCCACAGCTGGGTCTCATGGAGGCACTTCCCCAACTGAAGCTCCCTTCTCTGTGATAACTCCAGCCTGTGTCAAGTTGACACACAAAACCAGCCAGTACACAGACCATGTCAATAAGAAAGTTCAGTTCTCTTCATTTTTTTTTTAAATTAAACTGAGTAGCTGCTGCTTCCTTTAAAAAGGGCTTTGACTGAGCATGCAGCTCATTGGTAGAGAACTTGCCTTAAATGTACCTAGCAAGCAATTAGGTCCTAAGTTTAATTGCCAGTACTGAAATGGCAAAAAAAAACAAAAACAAAAAACAAAAAAACAAAAAACCTTTTTGTTGTTTTGCAATATTTTGATTGGATTTTTGTTACCAGGTTTTAAAAATATTAGTAGTTGCATTTATTCCTTTACAGAGAATTGTGGTGAAAGGAAAGAGCAAGTAGTAAAGAGTAGACGACCTCCCACCCCAAACACACTCAAACAAAACACCGAGCTTCATCAGCACTTTCCATCGCTAGTCTAGACTTATCCTGTCTCTGCCTACAGAGAACATATTGTTTATTTGTTTAAGAAGTTGTGATGGTTAAAATGTAGTTTGTGGCCCGAATAACGTTAGTGGCTTTAGTTATAAGTTCTCAATATTTTTTACTAACCAGAACAGGTTTTCTTAACAGTCTTTCTGCCCCCTCTTCCTCCATGATCCCTGAGCCTTTGGAAGATAGATGATAAGGTTGCCCCACTTGGGGCTGAGCACTCCACCATCTCTCACTTTCTGTGCATTGACCGTTTGTGGGTCTGTGTTAATTGCCATCTACTGCAAAAAGAGCTTTCTCTGAGAAAACTGAGAGGTGCACTAATCTCTGGGTATAACAATATCTTTAGTGGTATAATAATACCACATCCATGTAGCAGAATAATATTTAAGACTTGTGGCCTAACTAGCCATAAATTCTTGGCCCCATTAACAGTGCCAGGAACTAGTTCCGTCATGTGGAATGGGCCTTAAATTCAATCAATAAGTGGTTGGTTATTCCCATAATATTTTTGCCACCAGTAGACATATCTTGCCAGGGTGGCTAATATTGTATCTACAGGGTTCTTAGCTGAGAAAGACTGATGATTACTGTCCTTCCCTGGTAGCATGCATAGTACCATCCAGCACAATGCAAGCTGGCCAATAGGGGTGAAGCTTTCAGGTTGACACCAACTTGATTAAAAACCAAAGGATTGGGCTGGAGAGATGGCTCAGCGGTTAAGAGCACTGACTGTTCTTCCAAAGGTCCTGAGTTCAAATCCCAGCAACCACATGGTGGCTCATAACCATTAGTAATGAGATCTGACTCCCTCTTCTGAAGACAGCTACAATGTACTCACATATAATAAGTAAAATAAATAAATCTTTTAAAAAAAAAAAAAAAAGGCTGGAGTGATGGTTCAGCAGTTAAGAGCACCGACTACTCTTCCAGAGGTCCTGAGTTCAATTCTCAGCAACCACATGGTGGCTCACAACCATCTATAATGGGGTCTGATGCCCTCTTCTGGAGTGTCTGAAGAGAGCAATAGTGTACTCATATACATAAATAAATCTTTTTAAAAAAACAAAACAAAACAATAAAACAAAGGATTACTACAGCAAAACATGGAAGCACAGTTGCACCACATTAACTCGCAACGCTGTGGCTGCATACATGAGACCAGCACAAGCTCAAGCCAGATAAATTCCCATTTTGGAGAGAGGAGGTGATCATAAAATCTCATGGATAGCTGAGGAGCTATAGGAAGCTGGTGGCTGCTGGGGAAGAAAGCCAGATTTCTTCAGAGATGTGGTCCCTAAGGTGATACCTATGTTTCAGTAAATGACCCTACACACCATCCACACACTGGCAACACTAAGCAGACTCAGCGCACGGAGTTTTATGAAGCAAGCGGACAAAAGGAGCTAGAGAGATGACTAAGCAGTTGAAAGCACTGTTTGCTCTTCTGGAGACCTGGGTTCCTCCCAGCACCCATGTATATAACAGTTCACAATTGTCTCTCACTCCAGTTCCAGTGGATCCAATACCCTCTTCAGACTTCTATGGGCACTGCCTCCAGGTGCGCACATATAAGCAACACACACACATATAATAAAAGTACAAATATACTTGTAAATATATATGAACAAAACATGAAATTAGGAGGAAATAGTGATAAGGAATAGTGAGAATAGAGGTGGGCTTGATCAAAATATATTATATGCATGTATGAAATTCTCAAACAATAGTATTTTTCTTAAACTTTAGGTGTAACAGGTTATGAACTTAAACTTGCGGGAAGTCACTTCACCCCCTGCTGCCTGCTCTCCCCCTGGCTCTCTGTGCTGCCCTGTGTCTAGACACTTCTCTGCCGGCTTTTCTTTTTTCTATCCTATCTCTTATTATCTGAACTGAATTAAGCAGATATCTAGCTAGATTAAGCAAGTAGCTTTTCTTTGCAAGTGTGTTCAACAAGCTGAAATCACCCCGATAGCTGAGTAAATCTGGGTAAATACCATGCAAACCAGGTGGCAAACAAAATCTTAAAAATTATTTTTATCATAGCTCTTTAGTTGGAGATGAAGGCTCTAAAAGTAAATGAGTAGGTTAATCTTCACATTAATTATATTGTCTACTTCATTCTACTGTTTAGCCTATATGTGTTTCAAAATTAGAAAGAAAATGGCCCTAGCCATAAATCCTATATAAATAAATTAGGCATATGTGTAAAATGTCAGCTGTGGTAACTGGGGCCCTGAAATGATTACCTGAATAAAGTCTCTAGTTTGTATTGGAACCAAGGGCCTCTTGTGATTTGCTGTAGACCCTAGAGTCCGGCCATCTTTAGCGCTCAGACACTGGATCCCTTCAGGTTAAAGAGGAAGCAACTGGAAACCAAATATTAAGTGACTCAAACCTAGGAACCTGTGAAAAGCAGAACTTAGCTCGAGTTAGTTAGCTTGCATATTTTTCTCTTGTACTTAGAGAGTGGGCTGAGGGAGGAGGGGGTTTTAAACCCTCTGCCCACTGGGATCTGTGATCTGGGTAGGACAGTGTGGGTAGGAAACTGACTCACAACACAGTGATTCTTACTTGAACTATATAGCATCTTTTTTTCTAAAACTAAATTTAACTTTGGTACAGTAAAGGAGACAATATTTGTTTGCAATCTTTTAATATTACTTACTGATTACACACTATATTCAAAGTATTATAACATGTTTTACACTTATTAAATTAATGAAGTAATTAATGGCTGTAAGAAACCAATATTGTTCTTTTCTATTCTAAATCACAGGCTCCTTGGACAAAGTTTCAGTCTTCTCTCCCATCCACAAATAGCCTGCTTTTCAGATTGGCCTTTGATGAGTCCTACTTAGAATGATAACTGTTGGCCTTAAATTTTCTCACTTGAGATGCATAGGTGCAAATAAAGAGTTAGCTGCCACACCAGTAACTTTTAATTCTGTCTTTGTTTCTAAGTACTGTTAGTGAAGTAGTGTATTTGCTGTCTGATCTCTTATACCTTTTCTTGGAAAAGTTCCAGTTTCTAACTGATAGATGTACCTTTATTGACTCACTATACAGTTAGATCTGAGGAGGTAAGCCAGTCTTTTAATAATGGATTTCTCATCAGCCAAATGCCCTGAAGTGTGTTTTTGTATCTTCAGAGTTGATACTTTTCTTACTCTGTTCACAAGCATATAAATCAATTTTGCCTCCCTAGTAAATGGAGTTCCTTGGCCTCAAGAGGCAGCACGCCGAAATAGCCATACATTTAACTGCAGGATGCTAATTCACCCTCCAGATGAGCCAGGTACTGAGAACCAAGAAGCTTGCCAGCGCTATGAAGTAATGCAGTGTTTCACAGTATCACAGCCAAAATCAATCCAAGAAGATGGTGAAGGTAAAGGGTCATTTTAAAGTGATTATTTTATCTTTGACTTGAAAAGTCAGGGGAAAGTGATTGCATACTATCTTCCTGAGATAATATTTTTGGTTACTCTATTATTTGTCATAACCATAGTTCAATTTTATATGTTTTTTTTTTTTCTTGAGAAAGGGTCTCACTGTGTAGCTCTGGCTGACCTTGAACTTGCTACGTAGACCAGAATAGCCTCAAACTCAGAGAGATCCACCTGCTTCTTCCTCCTAAGTACTCATATTAGTGGTATGTACCGCCAGGCCCAGCCCATTCAGCATTTTGAAATCGGGTTTAACTGTATATCACAGCCTGGCCTTCAACTCACTATGTAGCCTAGGCTAGACTAGAACTTAGAAGCAGTCTTCTGTCTTAACTTCATAAGTACTTGGATTGCAGGAGCATGCCATCATGCCAGACTCAATGTTTCTCTTAGTATTTTAAACAACATTACAAATATATAGAGCCAACCCCTTAATAATGTCTCTAAAATTTCAGCTTTATGCCAGCATTTCCACTAAGATGTCAAATAATTCAAATCTATTTTGCTGCCTTGAAATAAAGTAGCTAACTACCTGCCTCAGCTGGAAATGTACCGAGACAACAGACTGGTGAGCACCCTGGCGCTTAGGGAGTTTCATCTTTAGAACGTAGGAGACATAGGAGGATAGTGTTGGCATTTTCAGACTATGCAAAAATCCAGGAGAAAGTTTATTTAAAAAGAATGGAAGTCATGGCTGGGGTTCTAATATGAACATGTTATTAGCATGGATTTCTGTATGTGACAGTAGAGTTCAGTATGTAATGATAAGTGGGTCTGTCATTCATGTAAATAGAGACTCAGATAAGTTTAGAAATACTACAAGTTGGGACCCAGAGTACATTGTATGGATCAGAGAAGAGAGGAGACAAGTCTGTCAGAGGCAGTTCAGTAGCAATTGTTACCAAGAGATGGAGGTGATGATCGACTGGGAGCTCTCCCACCTTACCGTTCTATGTCACTAGTGTGCAATAGTGTGTCTAGACCTTTAGTAAAATGCAGAATGGGACTTCATAAAAAAATAAATCCTAAAAATATAAATTCCTTTGTTGGCAGTCATGGTGACATAAACCTATGATTGCTACAACTGGAAATGTGAATTTACAAGTTTTGAGACCAGCCTGGTCTACATAGTAATTCTATGGCCAGCCTGAGCGACATTGTAAGACCATGTGAATCCATGTTGAGATGTAGACCAATAGATCTATACTTTTTAAGTAGGTCACACTCTTTACTGAATCTACTAAATAAATCTTATATTACTTAGGTTTCTAAAGTAAAATCACCCAGCCTTGGATACATAGACCCTGACTCCTCTCCTCCTTTAAAAAGTCCTTTGTCAAGACCAAAGTCCTACCACTTCAGTCCAAATCCTAGTTCTGTGGTATGACCATTATCTTTATAGTAGTTAGGAGAATAGATGCAGCAGGATGTACTGATGCAGGTAAGATATTGACAATAAAACTATTTTTAAAACACTGTTAAGGGGTGTCCTAGTTATGGTTTGTTTCTATTGCTGTGATAAAACACCATGACCAAAAGCAAGCTGGGGAGGAAAGGGTTTATCTGGCTTCCACTTCCTCGTTGTAGTCCATCATTGAGGGAAGCTAAGACAGGAACTCAAGCAGGGCTGGAACCTGGAGGCAGGAGCTGATACAGAGGTCATGGAAGGTTGCTGCTTACTGCCTTGTTCCCCATGGCTTTCTCGGCCTGCTTATAGAACCCAGGGCTACCAGCCCAGGGATGGCACCACCCACAATGGGCTGGACCATCCCCTGTAAACCACTAATTAAGAAAATGCCCTACAGGCCTGCCTACAGCCCCATCTTATAGATGCATTTTCTCCATTGATGCTCCTTCCTCTCTGATGACTCTAGCTTGTGTCGAGTTGACATAAAACTAGCCAGCACAGAAGGCTAAAGAGATGGGTCCAAAGTTAAGAGCACTCTTCTAAGGGACCCAAGTTCAATTACCAGCATCCACATGACAGCTTACAACTGTCTGTAATTCCAGTTACAGGAGATCTGATGTCCTTTTCTGGCCTCTATAGGCACTGCAGGCATATGGTGCACAGACATACAAGCAGGCAGAGCACTCATACACATAATTTACTTTAATTTAAAAGTAGTATTGGGTACTTGGGACAGAGCATGTGTTTAGCAGACCTAAGTCCCTTGAATTTAGTTGCTAGCAGTGAAAACAACAACAAACTTGTGCTGCTTATATGGAACCAGAACTGCTACTCTGACTGTTATCATCTGTCTCCTACAGTTTATGTGCAAGTATTCAGTGAAGGAAACTTTACTCTGGCTTACATTCTATTTAGGGCTACCAACTTTGTGTTGCCAGGAACTTTACTGCTCCTATGCTACTATGTTAGAGTGGTTCTAATACAGTGGTAAATCCTAAAACATGCCATTTAAAGTAAAATCTTTCAAGGAATTGATATAAACATTTTCTCTATACTTTGTTTAATTTTCCCTTCTTGTTTTGGGCAGATTTCCAGTCATGTTTGATTTGTATTGCTCGACGGTTACCTCGGCCTCCAGCCATTACTGGTGTAGAATCCTTTATGACCAAGCAAGATACTACAGGTATTCACAAAATTAAAAATGTCCCATGGCTATTAATAATGTAAGCTTAGCACTTCACTGATTATATCCAATTGTCTGCTTCCCAGTCTTATATAGAAGGCATTTTAAATAGCCATCTTGATAATGAACAGTCAGATGCTACAGTTATTGTCATGAGCATCATGCTGTAGAGACCAGTGCTTAGCAATGTTCCCATGAATATATCTGTGTGATCATGAATCACCTTGATAATCAAGGAAGGCACTCTTAAAGAAGTTTGAATTTGTTAATATATGAATCTGCACACTTACAATTGGATAAAATATGGTGGGTTTAATATTGTGTTTAAATATATTTGGTGGAGCTTTCCAGAGGGATCGGTGGGTAAATGCATTTGCTGTAAGCCTAACAGCCTGAATTTGATCCTTGAACCTACATGTAGGAAGGAAAGAACCAACTCCTCTCACATGCAAACCATGCCCATGGACACATGTATACATATAAATAAATACATCTAAAAAACTTTAATGTATTTGGTTAGTTTTTCCTTTGCTCCTTTTTTTAAGTTTATTTAGCACATAGCACTTGAGTCTATAGAAGTAATTGCCATGAGCGTGATCGCTCAGGGTTTATGTGGAGAGTAAAGACCAGTGGTGACCACACCTGTAGGTGTATCACTACTGTCCCGACTCCTAGGTGGGCTGAAGCAGTTGTGTTGTCTGAGCCCACATATTAGGACAAGCCTGGGCAACATAGCGAGGCCTTATCGCAAACAAATAGAAAGTGAGTGCTATAGTTCCATATTGGGCTGCATTTTTGAAGATCGTTTTTTGAGATTAGGTGGTCATTCTAAAAGCTCTTACTGAGGTTTGAGCTGATACTGAGATCATGAAGAAGTGCCACACACCCTACGGATAAGTGTCAGAAGTGGTCAATGTGGAAGGGCCTTAGTTTACAGTGAGCACTCCTGACCCAAAAATAGGTAGACCAGCCCTCACATTAGTAGGACTGAGAGGTAGGCAGTAGGGCTGCACTGTGTAACAGGGGAGTGCCTGAAATAAGACTGTCTTCAGTCTGAAGAGTGTCTGAAAAAGCCTGTTGAGATTTGATTCCCTTCTAGAACAAACCACAGCTGTTGTTCATAGTTTGTCACAGCTTTTTCCTAGTTAATTTATCTTCAAACTGACATTCATGTTTTCACGTACTCTAAGTTACATCTCTTGGACACCTCCCTAAGTTTACAACAGAGATAAATAGTAGGGATATATTTTTGAACAGAAATTTTAAAATAACTTCAACTTAATTTATTCCTTGTCCATTTTAATGTACATTCTTTACCATGCTTTAAAGATTCTATTCTATGTTTAACAACTTTTTAACTCTCAAATCTAATACTCTTATGTTATATGCTTTACTCTTGTGTTTTTAAAGATAAACTCCAAAATGCTCTTCATAAAAAGGAGGTGAGAGGTAATTAGCCCAAATATGAAAACAAGCAAACCAGCTAAGAAGAGGCCTGGGGTCGTGGAGAGACTGCAATTCTCCCCATCCCTCTCTGTCTGTCATGTGGCACATTCACTTCCATTTTCTTTCATGAGCAACACTGGAAAATTTCAACAAACCCTTATTGAAAGCCAGGGATATTTTATTTTAAGGAAAATAGGTTTCATTGACAAAGAAAACTGGCCTTTTTATCAGAAACTATATAAAAAGAAGCCAAATAGGGAAGAACTGCTGGGAGGGGTGATCGTCAGGCTGCAGACAGGAGAGACTTAAGTTAGTGAAAGAGCATAGGGTGGCTCCGTGGGCTAAAAGCACTTGGCCCAAGCATGGCAGCCTGAGTTCCACCCCCAGGTCCCACATAAAGGTGGAAGGAGAGTCCTGATGCCACTACTTGTCCCCTGACCTCCATTGATGCCCCATAGCATGTCTGCAACACCCAAAACACATACACACAAAATGGTAGCATAGTTCATGAATAGTACTTTTCAACTTATTCTCATTTCTGTAAGTTAAATATTACATTAAATCAGAGAATTTAAATTTTCAGCTGTATCTTATGTGTAAGTCAATAAAAATAATCATGACCACTTAAAATAAGGAAATTAACTCCTGGGCTTTACAATAATTGTTCAACTAAAAGGGACCTCAAAAAATAACACATTCCAGGGTCTGGAAAGAGGGCTCAGCAGCTAAGAGCATTGGCTGCTCTTCTAGAGGACCCAGGCTTGATTCCCAGCATCCACATGGCAGCTTAAAGCTGTCTATAACTTCAGTCTCAGGAGATCTGTTGCCTTCTTAGAGCGTCCAAGGACACCAAGCGCACAAGTGGTACATAGACATACATGTGCACAAAACACACATACACATAAAATAAATTTTAAAATAATTCAAAATAAGACTTTTGAAAATAACCTATGCCAGCTTACTTGTTTTAGGAGTGGGAAACAGTAACTGATTGCTGAGAGTGAAAATGTGTCTCCCCATGAAGCACTCTTTCTTTTTGTTTGTTACCTTTGATCTCAGCACTGGACTTCACCTCTCATACCAGGTTATCAGAGAACTAGAAATTAGACTTAACATTTAAAGCTAGTATTTTATTATACCATAGCATAGAATTCACTGAAAATAATAGGAAGGTAAGGTAAAATAGTAAACACTTAATTTCAATGATACTTTTTAGAACTATAAATGGAGTGGTTCATGTCACATTTTTAAAAAAATCTTCTATTGGGAAAGATTGAATTGTGATTTTTTTCTTGTCTTTGTTGTCTTTGTTTGGTTGGTTAGTGGTTGGTTCAACTTCCATTTGGTAAGTAGATATCTAAAGCAAACTCTTCATGAGTCTCTGAGCAGAGTTCTTTACATAGCCTGATCATTTAGTACTGTTGCTGAAAACGTAATCACTTTCTCTTCCATAGTTCCACAATGCCAGATTCCTTTGCTCTATCTTACAGACTTGCACGTGCGCGCGCGCGCGCGCGCGCACACACACACACACACACACACACACACACACACACCCCTTAGCCATTGCCTATGGAGCATTATTGTATATGAAGATTATATGACAGTAGAATTGCTGCTATAATAAGCTTTTATGTATGACAGGGCTTCCAGTTACGGTCATCAGACTCTCTTCAAACTGTTTTAAGTAACAAAATTCTCTGATTTTCAACTGGTATTTTTTCTATCCTCATTTATTCTAAGAGTTGATTAATAGGATCCTCAAGTAGGATTGGATACATTAGATTCCAGACAAGGAAAAGCTAATGGATATTTTATTACTAAGAAAATCAAATTGAGGGGGGAGAAAATTGTGATTTTAGTTAAATGAAGAAACATACACATTAAGACAGGCTTGACTTGATTGTATCAAAAGGGATAAATAAAATCAGAAATTTGTAGAAGCATGAATTATGAATAAACATGGGAAGTGCTCAGCCTTGTTAGTAATTAAGGAAATTCAAATTTAGATAGCAGTGAGATACCAGCTTTTCATTTACTCTCTCCAAAAAATATAGAAGCCTCACAGTAATAGGTGAGAGAAAAGATCAGTGGTGCCTTTTGGGGTAGGGAAGTATAGGAAAGTGAACTCAGGCTCTTATGAGTGTATATAATAAAAATAGGCCTAAAAAATCACAAACTATTAGTTGACCCCCTATTAACTGAGAAGTAACTTACATAGAATTCCCTCAGAGATAATAGGGAATTTGACCAAATTGATAATTCTAGCAAATTACCTCTGGAATTTATAAAACAGTATTTCAATAGTATGGTGCCTCATAAATCTTAAGGTTCTGATTTAGTGCCTTTTCTAAGTCCTCTTTTATTGCATCTCACCCTTGTTGTAAAATTGCCTATAGAGATTAACCAGAGGTTTTAAAAAGGGGAGGAAAGCTTGCTTCTTTTTCATGGTCTCCTCCTTTAGTCACTGGGAAATAATATAGTAATATATATAATGATTACCTCTGTTCTCTTTTGAGCAGAGCAGTTACTCATCAGGATGCAGGAAGCAGTCAAGAGGGACTGTGTATGGAAAGTGGGATCTGAACAGGCCTGGGGTTTTGAACTGGGTGTCTCAACAGCTTCAGATGGTTTGGGTTGCTCCATACTGGAGGATTGTTTATTTATGATTGTGATGGGTCCTCAAGAAGCCCAGACTGACTTCAGCTGATTCTGTAGCTGGGGATGACCTTGAGCGCCTCCGCCTCCTAGGTGCTGGCATTACAGGCATGTGCCACCTGTACACAGTGGCACTGTGTACAGTACAAGCAACTGAGGCCAGAGCCTCATGCATTGTAGACAAGCGCTGGACCAGCTGAGCTATACTCTTAGCCTTGATACAATTTCAGTACCTGACTAGAACTGAATCTGACTCAGTAATGCATAGCAATCTAAGACTACACGATCCATATCGTGTCTCTGATATGCTCTAATATATACTATAATATATGTAACAAGTAGAGATGGCCCCTTTTTACTGTTTTTGTCTATCAAGTATTGGGAAAAAGAATATTCATTACATATAGCTGGTGATTTTGAAGTGTGGCTGATTTATAATCAATACGCTACCATAAATGTAAACGTTCTTTCTCTGTGCAGGCAAAATCATCTCTATTGATACTAGCTCCCTGAGAGCTGCTGGCAGGACTGGCTGGGAAGATTTAGTAAGGAAATGCATCTATGCTTTTTTCCAACCTCAGGGCAGAGAGCCTTCTTACGCCCGACAGCTGTTTCAAGAAGGTAACGCTTTTGTCTTTTTTTCATTAACCTATGTGTTGCTATTGAGGAACTCTTCTTGAAGTTCATAGCTTGATAAGTATTTTCTCCAAATTACAGCTCTGTAATAAGTTTTAGGAAAGGAAGAAATGGGTAAGCAAAGTAATTCATGAGTGGATCCTGAAACCCAGGATGCACATCCTAAAGACTAGGATGTCATGTGGCAGTCACTCACTCACTCATTCATTCATCCATTCATTCAGCAGATGTGTCGAGTTCCTTACATGCATAGAGCACTATGTATATAAGGCGCCAGGGATACAGTGATGGCTAGGAAGCAGGGTTTGCTCAGAATATGTTCAGAGAATATAGGACAGCTCTAAAATCAGTGTGACCCTGGTAAAAATAGAAGTATAACTCTTAAAAGGCAATTTCAAGTTTGATGATAATTTGAGAGAGCAAGAGAATTTTTCTTTGTACATATTTTTTTTTTTTTTTTTGTCTATCAAAAATGTTTTTCTCCAGGAAAACAAGTGTGTTGGAGAGCATCAGTACTGTTCATTTTAACTTGATGACCATTGAAATATGTATCTTTTGATGTAGATTGAAAGTCTGAATTTAAAACTACTCCCTGTGACATTAACTGTCAAATACCCTGTCTAGGAGGTCTGTGGAAACACAAAACAACATGCCCATAAGAAATCTAGCAATATCTTAGGAAAGGCAGGGGAAGTTATTTGTGAATCAAGGTCAGAAAGTTGACAGAGATTGAGAATGAGGCATAGTCTATGCACTAGCAAATGCTGCTGTGGATGGTAGCCTAGTACTTCATTATGATGTAAGCTCTATCCATTGCTAGTCCTAAAATACAACTAAATTATTTTTACACCCTTGTTAATTTTAACACTTTCCCCATAACAACATCTCCCTCATAACATTGTGTCCTTAGTTTTCTGATGATGTGTCATTTATTGCATAATAGGTGAGTTGCTTCCTAATAGAATTATTTATAAGTTGTATATATCTGTATAAATCTTAAAGTTGTAGTTCTTCAGAGGGCTCCTTACTAAACACCATGCCACTCCTCAAGATTGATTTATTATAAAGAACCAAAAAAAATGAATCTATATTATTTTAACTTCCCCAGGCAGGCAGTCCTACATCCTAGCTTGGAGGCCGTCATAATAATGATGGATTCCATCTACTAATCATGAGTTTGGACTTCCTTTACACAACAGTGCTTGACTTTTGAATAGGTTTGGGACTTGGAGCATGGCTTCTACTCAATACCTAACACGTGAAGTGTATATGGGTCTTCAGTTTTTGCCATGGTTTCCAAGGTGGACCTTCTATAGCAGACCTATGAAACTTAATTTTATTTGTCTATAATTTGTATACTTTTCCACTAAGGTGAAATGGTACTTATTGTCCAAATGATTAAGCTCCACACAGATTCAAAAGAGCCATAGTTGATATTAGTAGTATCTATGAATTAGGTTAATTAAAATATAATAAATAACTAACTTATCAACATACAAAATACAGTAATTTGGGGGCAGTGTAAAGAGAAAGAATTGTAATCCATCTCCTTTTCTTCATTGGGCGTTTCTTAATACCATGTCCTCCAAGTTTTTAGAAAAAGAATTCTGTGATGAAAATGACTTTGACTTTTTTCCCTCAAAGATGGAAAGTTCATGTGTGGCCAAGTTGGCCAAAGTTCATGTGACTCTGCTTCTAGGTTTTTGGAATTATAAACAATTTCCTAAATAGCATGTCATAGAGAGATTGCATCTTCTAGTATTTGATATTCAGTGGATGTAGCCTGGTAAGAGAAATATGCTCTTTGAAAACTTTGTAAACCACCTGTTAAAAATATCTACTGAATTAAAATATCAGCTCAGGGCCAATATTTTAACAGGCCTTAAAGATGATGCTTGCTTAAGTTTAAGACTCATTCACTTATAAAGAATGGAAAAAGTAGTGATTTACATTTGCAGGTTGTTTTGTTTATTTGCTGTCTCAGTCACATAAGTGTAAAGCCAGTGATGCATGTTTGTGTTAGAATGGTTGTTATCAGACAAAAGATGAGCGTGTGTGAACATGGGGTTGTAAATTAATATAGCCGTTATAAAGAAAAGAGTGGTGGTTCCTCACAAAAATTAAAAATGCAACTATCACAGGTCCTAGGAATCCCACTTTTGGGTAAATAACCAAAGGGAGCAAAATCAATATAGTAGAGAGATACCTGTATACCGTTAGCTAAGATATGGAAGATATGTGCTTTTCAAAGAGTAAGTATAAATGAAAAAAATGTTCATATGTATATGTATGAATAATATACATTGACATATACATACATTGAAATACTATTAAGCCATAAAAAGATGACACTCCTATGGTAAGCTTGAAGATCATTATAGCAGATGAGATAAGCCAGGCATAGAAATACAAGCAGTACATGATCTTATACACGTGGTCTAGAAACAGTAGAAATGTGGTCATGAGGGAGTGCGGTGGTCAACGGGGACAGGAGGAGCTGTTGAGACGATGTTGCTCAAACCACTATATTAGGTCCAAGGAATAAGTCTAACAGGTCTGTGGTGTGCATGATGATTATAGCTAATAACAAAATATTCTGAGGAATGCAGGGAGGACAATAGATACTAAGTCTCCTCACCATTGAAGTGATAATTGTAGTATAGCATATGTTGATTAGCTAGAGTTAGCCATCCACAATGAATCAGTGCTTAAAGGGAACATAATGCATAGGAAAAAATAAATAGTATTTTATGTGTTCACCTGAATAAGTTTAAATTTAGGTAAAAGACAAATTTTACCACTATATTCTTGATTTTGTATAGATTTTTACAGTGATAGATATTTAGACAAGAGAAAATTGTCTTCCATCTGTCATCTTTACCCTTTCTGATAATTTACTATTTGAAGGTGGCAATTGCTATAAAATCCTAATGTTCATTTAGCATTTTTGTTCTTAGCTTGGTTTTTTTGGAGGGGGGTGTGTTTTGTTTGGTTGGTAGAGGTGGTGGTAGTTTTGGTTGTTTGGTTGTCTGGTTGGTTTTGTTTTGGCTGCTTTGGGCCAAGACAACTTATATTTTAGTTAGTTTGGTTGTTTTTTGATGGGGGGGCATTAATGCTGGGGATTGAACCTGAAGCCACATACAAACTAGGGTAGTGCTTTCCCCGGCCTTTGTTTGTTGACACAGGCTCTGCTGTAGTCCAGGTTGGTCTCAAGTCTATGTGACTGAGAAAGACCTTCAATTCCTGACCTTCTTGCCCCGACCTCAAGTGCTGGGATCACAACAGCGGACCACCGCGCCCAGCTCGTGAAATAGTTTCAGGTGATGCTTACCGCTTCACCTTCCAGGTCACATTGTGTAACCATATCCCAGCCAAGAACACATAGGAACACTTGCTTAAACCAGATTGAAGCCATGGTTCTGCACTGGGCCTGGGGAGAGTGGGTATTAAAACCACTTGAGGCACTTTAAACTTGGAGAAAGCTGATACGAGTGGAGATGAATTGGAGAGGAGTCATAGGTTCTGTTCCGCTCAGACCCGTACTTTCAAGAAAGATGAGAACAGGCGCTTCACCGTGTCCTGGATACGGCGATGCCAGTGCAGTAGTTAAGTCAGCTTTCCTAGTCATGCACTGTACTGTTAAATGAGACTGAGGGGGAAAATGCTTTCTTACAGAGACATTTGGAAAATAGGGAGCTAGGTTTCACAAGATTTTAACATCTGTAGCTAGGAAGTGTTGTTTTGTGCTTAACTGAATGTGATAGATGTTCTATTCTCCCACTTTAGGAGATAGTTAAGGTGTTTTAAGTTCCCAGAAGTTCTACAATAAAGGTGCCATTTAAACCCTATTCTCAGGGTGCTAATTTTCCTCAGAGAGGGAAGTGCTGAGATGGATGTATGTATGCATGTATGTATGTATGTTAACATACAAAGTCATTTTATAAAATTTTTGTTTATCTACTTATAGTTTAATAATAGGTCATAATTTCTTATCTTTTAAATGTCCCAGATATATTGTTACATGAAAGTAGGCTAAGCAAGTAGAGTATATATAATATAATCTCACTCTTACATGTCTTTCCAGTTCTATACTAATAAAGTGCTAATTTTACCTCAGTAATATAATTAAAAATAACTTTATTTATTCATCAGTCATTTTTTGTTACCTTAACTTTATACTTAAAAAATAAAGCACTAGGAATGATAACTCATTGCTGTAATTCTAGCATATAAGAGACTAAGAAAAGGGGATTGTCACAAGTTTCAGGCTAGCCTGGGCTACATAGTGAGTTTCAGGCTTGCCTGGGCTACAGAATGAAATCCTATCTCAAAAAAAAAATCAACAATTGTGTGTGTGTGTGTGTGTGTGTGTGTGTATAAAATGACACATCAACATACCTATGTCACAAGTGGAGTTGGTAGGATTAATAGTATCAAGAAGTTTAGAAGTATTGCTGTAAAACATTAAGTGTCCACATTAATGGTTACCCAAAATGTTATTTGAGTTTATATAGTTAATATCAAATTTCAGATAACCAAAAATCTTTTTTATTTCAAACTTTATTGAAAATATTTAAAATATTAACTTACTTGCCGCCTGTAGAAAGTTTGATGAACTACCCAGAATTTATTCTTTATTGGTAATTTTAAAATCTTAGAATATCCAGGAGGAGGAGAGAAAGTAAACATCCATCTAGGAGTAATTTCTTCCTTTACCTAACAGCAGCCTTTTGCTCTTTCTTGTTTTGTTTATTCTTCTGTTTAGGGAAACACTCAGTAGGTCAGGTGCTGCCGCACATTTGCTACCTGCTCCAGTGGTGCTTCCAGAAAGTACCTGGTGCCTTAGGAAGATAGCATTCTTAAACAGCTGTACCCCTGCAGGTGGTCTGACCAGGGAAGGCTTGATTGTTTGTTTGTTTTTGCTTACATGAGGCCTTTTCTGAGAAGAAATGAAACAAGCAAAGACAGTTGTCCAGTTAAAGATTTAACAGAGGACTTCCCAGATGTCAGCCCTTTAGTTATAGCCCTTCTGTTGGAGATGCTTTAAAGGGCAACACAAGTCAGAACTTAGGCTGAGCTTGCTCACACAGTGTGTGGATCTCAGCACTCGAGAAGCTAAGGAAGAGGATAGTGAGTTTGAGGCCAGCTTGAGCTAAGTAGTAAAATCCTGTCTCAGAATAAATTTAAAGTAGAAAAAGGAGTTAGAGACCAAAATATTTTCTGAATAGTTGGCTTTAAAAAAAAAAAATCTTTGATCAGAAGCAAAACCAGGAGACCTAGGGTGAAAATGTAATTCCAAACCTGACCCTAAAACCCAATTAAAGGGACTCTGTGGTGTACAGAATAAATGTTTATGCAGTCATGTCTGTAGTGAGCTATGGCAGCTACCTTACCCTTAATCCAAATTATCAGTGGAGTATAACTCCTATGTATATTAATGTAAAGGTTAAGAATTGCTTAAATGTATGTTACTTGGGCCATTTGTACTCTGGCAACTGCTTCTTTTCCTTTGTTGGTTATGCAGGAAGCAATCACTCAGACTCTAGTGTGGGCTAGCATCCTCACTGACATCACCAGCTCTCTTTTAGTGGTAAATAACAGAAATGGGCTAACACTGATTCTCATTAAACCCTCGACATACACAGAGCAGAGTCGGAAGGCGTGTGTGAACCTGACTTACTCCTTTCTTTGTTCACACTGACTTCCTATTTACTCTCTGCTCATGACCAAACAGACATCAGAATTCTAGTTAACTGGAAGTCAGATTTTAATAAGTGAAGGCTTAAGAAGTAAGGGTTTCAGAGCTTAAAGGTAGAGTATTTGCCTAACATGTTTGAGATCTGAGCTGGATCCCCATTACCAGGGAGGAAAGAAAGGAAGCTTTGCTATATTAAATAATTACTTTTTCCTCTCATTTCAAAGAATAATTCTCAGTGAACTATAATCTATACATTATCATCTATAATAATATAACTTCAAAACTTTAAGTAGATATTTAAATTATTATCCAAATTTTAAATTTGTTACAGCTTTAGCTACAATCTTACAGGTTTATGCAGCCTAATTAGCTAAAAGTTGTTTCTATAATCTATATCAAATACCCTAAGGTTCCCATGTTATCCCAAGTTTCTGGTTGTTTCTCATTTGCAGTTGATGATCAATAAGAAATTTCCTCTTAATTAATTTTCTTTATAAAATTAAGTCTTGATTTCCATTAGAGTAAACACATAAATTGAGGCATAAGTGGTTGAAGACATACCTAAGACTGTTCTTTAGAAAGAGCATTCGATCACATGCCAGTATTAGCCTAGTTGCATTACATAAGCTTCAGACTGAAGATCCATCGGCCAGCACTTGCTTACCATAGGGCTTTAGTGAGAAGCATAGGGTAAAGGTCAGTGGAAGGTAGAAAAGGCAGGCTGGAGCATCAACCCTACACTAGCTAAAGAGGCATGGTTTGTAAAGGGCACGTGGATGGACGTTTATGAAGAAGGAACAGCGTTGAAAATGAAAGAAGTCATCATTACAGCATTATAGTTCCATGTGGGCATCAAGGACTAAAACTGTAGGTAGTGTAGCTGAGGAAGTGAATGTTATATTTAATTTCAAATGGGCCACATGTGAGCTCATGCTGCTAGGATGAGCAGTGCAGCTCTATAAAGTGGCTACTGTCCCCCATGTAATAAGGAGACTTGGAAAATGAACAAGATAGGTGAGTAAAAAAGAGTAATTAAAATCATGTAAGATTTGTTATTTGTTTTCTCTGGCCCTTTAAATTCTTATGTTAATAATGTATTGTATAATGCTACTTTTCTGTTGAATTTGTGTTTTTATAAATATATTATTTAAAAATATAAACAGTTTGGATTGTTAGTTTTAAGACTCATTATAGCAAAAATTTACCTATACTCTTCCACAAAAATTATCAGTGACCATTAAAGATTCTTTTGATCCTTTATTATCTTAATAAATACTAATTTCTTCATGTGCTGCATTTGGCAAGCAGGGCAATGACTTAGCTTAAAGTGCAGTTTACATCCTTGTTTCTGCACTTAGGCAGATGATCATAGTGCTGACTGACAACAGACTCTCCCTCCTTAGTCAGAAATGGATACCCGAGATAAAAGAACGTATCTTCTCTTCTCTTGAGTAGCATGTAGCTTGAGAAAATATTCATTGAGCATTTTAAATCTCTTCTATGAGATATTTAAAATGCAATTGAGTAGGTATACTATCACAGGCTTTTAATCTTAGTGCTTAGCAGGCTGAGGCAAGAAGAATCTATGTTTGGGACCAACTTGGGCAATATGGCAAGCCTGGGCTATATACATACAGACTTTATCTCAAAAAGTAAAATGTCTGCAACATCTTTCTTACAAGCTGAACTTTAACGTGATTTGTGATAGTAGTTCTCATATTTTGGTGGGTTTGATCTTTTTAATTTTTCTATTGCCAAGTGTAGCAGGCCTCAAGATAGAATTCTATGGTGTTACTAAAACATCAGTGGCATCTCAGTCCTTCAGTCTTAGACAGTCTCTGCACAGCTCACAAGCACTCACCTCAGCGATTGTATTCTTGTCTGCTGCTTAAGACAGAAGTCAAGTGGTATTGTTCGTAAAGTAAGTTAACTGACAGCCTAGAGTTTGTTCCTTACTAGTAGACATTGGTTTTATTTTAACTTGCTCATTAAACTTCGGAAATTATAACATTAAAATAATATAGATATGTGTAATAATTTGTCAGAGGGGACCTGAGGGATTCAATTTCCTCAAAGAACTCTGCAAACCACTTAAAACAGAGAGGGTGAACTTCATGGCATATGAACTATATCTCAATAGAGCTATAATTTAAACCATCAGCCGGCCAAGAATAATTAAAGAAGACTTGTTAAAGATAACACTAAAGGCAAAAGGCAGAAAAGTGCTTCCCAGTATTTTGAATGGAGACAATAAACTTGCATAACTTGCCCATTATAGAGAAAGATTTAAGATTTTATTAGGTTGGTGTTTGTTATAGTCCTAGTTTATGTCAGGAGGCAGCCATTCAAATCAGACTGTTAAACTCTGTCAAGTGGTATACTTTAACTGGAATCCTCCTTCCCTAAATCTCTGAACTGTTCTTTGAGTCAGAGAAGGCAGCAATTGGGAGGGCAATTTCAATGAGGTTCTTGGTAGAAATAAGACTTGATAACTCACTCTCCTTTGCCCCTCGTTCAAGTGTCAGAATTTTAACTAGGTTTTTCTTTTGTTTGACACAGTGATGACTCGTGGCACTGCCTCCAGCCCATCCTATAGATTCATATTGAATGATGGGACAATGCTTAGCGCCCACACCAAGTGTAAACTTTGCTACCCTCAAAGTCCTGACATGCAGCCTTTCATCATGGGAATTCATATCATCGACAGGTACTATTTATTTGGGGAGAAATTCTAAGTTAGCATAAGAATAGTTTGATGAGTATGTCCATAATTAATATTAATTATCTATTAGTATATCCACATTGGATTTTAGAGTTTTGTTACCAAATAGCTTTGCTGATCAAAGGGAGACAGTAAAGGTGGGACTGAAAAATCATTTTTTAGGGGTGAAAGCAAAATGGTGCCTAAACATTTACAGCATTCTACATAAGCACTTAGAAGAAACCTCAGAGTTGATAACATTGTTGTTTTATTTTTAAATGTGCTTTACCAGGACATCTGTAGGCCTTGAGTTCAAGTTGGCAGTTTATTATAGAAGCCTTACTCATTAAACTCTCAACTTGAAGTCTTTCAATATTGTTTCTAATTTGTTCCCTATCTCTAATAAGATTTCTGCTGATACACATAGCAAATTCATGAAATTATTCTTTTATGCTGTTGTATGTTGAAAAGTCCTAAGTTATAAGTGCATTAATTTAGCATTAAAAACAAAGACATTTCCCCCTCACTTCATCTTTTTTCCATCTGATGTTTTGCATATTAGAACATGGTAATGCCAGTCACAAATCTGTTGTCATAGTTACACATTTGAGTAAAGAGCTCAGTTAAACCTGAGTTCAGTATTCTGGCTTTTTCTAGTTTTAGTTGAAATTTTTCTTGTGAGTGGAATTAGCACAGTTCTCTCTTTCATATTGTGATTTCTCTTCCAAAACATCTGCTATGTCTACATATCACCCTCTTTAATTTTTGCATCAGCAACACAGTATTTTCCTTACCCAGTCTTCCTCTTTGGAGTTGAAATACTTAAAAGCTGTAACGGGGGGAATCATAAATAAAATGCTTTCTAAATAAAGGTGTGGAAAGTTTCTCCTTCAAATTAAATTATTATTGCAATAATCATTGTTTATATTAATTTTAGAAAAGTTTATTAGTATATCTATTGCATATTTCCCCAACATCAGTTTATTCTCACACCACTGTCAATGATGCAAGAGTCCATGGGTGTCATTTCCTAGGAAGGGGTGCTGCCCTTTCTCAGTGGTGATGCAGGCCCCTGATTCCCTTAATTTAGGGTGATACAGAAACTCACTACTTGATAGTTTGGAAAATTAATGAGGCTAATGGCCTTTCTTATAATATCATCATGAAAATATAATAAAATCAGATTTAAATGATTGAATAATAATGTATTTTTTCCCCTTAGGGAGCACAGTGGGCTTTCTCCTCAAGATGACACTAATTCTGGAATGTCAATTCCCCGAATAAACCCCTCAGTCAATCCTGGTATCTCTCCAGCCCATGGTGTGACCCGTTCATCCACATTGCCACCATCCAACAACAACATGGTCTCTGCCAGAGTAAACCGCCAACAGAGCTCAGACCTCAACAGCAGCAGCAGTCATAGTAACTCTAGCAACAGCCAAGGGAACTTCGGGTGTTCGCCTGGAAATCAGATTGTAGCCAATGTTGCCTTAAACCAGGGACAGGCAGGTTCCCAGAGCAGTAATCCCTCTTTAAACCTCAATAATTCTCCTATGGAAGGTACAGGAATTTCCCTCGCACAGTTCATGTCTCCGAGGAGACAAGCTAATTCTGGCTTGGCAACAAGGGCCAGGATGTCAAACAATTCATTTCCTCCAAATATTCCAACGTTAAGCTCCCCAGTTGGCATTACTAGTGGTGCCTGTAATAATAATAACCGATCCTATTCAAATATCCCAGTAACATCTTTACAAGGTATGAATGAAGGACCCAATAACTCTGTTGGCTTCTCTGCTGGTTCTCCAGTCCTTCGGCAGATGAGCTCACAGAATTCACCTAGCAGATTAAATATGCAACCAGCAAAAGCTGAGTCCAAAGATAGCAAAGAGATTGCATCCATTTTAAATGAAATGATTCAGTCAGACAACAGTGCTAATGATGGCAAGCCTCTGGACTCAGGACTTCTGCATAACAATGACAGACTCTCAGACGGAGACAGTAAATACTCTCAAACTAGTCACAAACTAGTCCAGCTCTTGACGACGACCGCAGAGCAGCAGTTGCGGCATGCCGATATAGACACAAGCTGCAAAGACGTGCTGTCTTGTACTGGTACTTCCAGCTCTGCTGCCTCCAACCCCTCAGGAGGCACTTGTCCCTCTTCCCATAGCTCTCTGACTGAGCGGCATAAAATTCTGCACCGGCTTTTACAGGAGGGCAGCCCCTCAGACATCACCACTTTGTCTGTGGAACCCGAGAAGAAGGACAGTGCGTCAGCTTCTACTGCTGTGTCAGTGTCTGGACAAGCCCAGGGGAGTGCCAGCATAAAACTAGAACTGGATGCTTCAAAGAAAAAAGAGTCGAAAGACCATCAGCTCCTACGCTACCTTTTAGACAAAGATGAGAAAGATTTAAGGTCCACTCCAAACCTGAGCCTGGATGATGTGAAGGTCAAAGTGGAGAAGAAAGAACAGATGGATCCTTGTAACCCAACCCCAATGACCAAACCTGCTCCTGAGGAAGTCAAACTGGAGGCCCAGAGCCAGGTAGGTGAATCCTTGCTTCATAAAATGGGCAGTTATTTCTTCTCTATTTGGCCTTTTCTACTCCTACTCTAGACCAGATGCGGATGGGCTCTTATTTCTGTCTTTCAGCACTAAGGAATTAGTTCAGAGCAGTGACTTTCAACCTGTGGTCATATACCAGATAGCCTGCACAGCAGATCTTTACATTACAATTCATAGCAGTAGCAAAATTATAGCTATGAAGTAGCAATGAAAATAGTTTTATGGTTGAGGATCACCACAGTGTGAGGAACTGTATTAAAGGGTTGCAGCATTAGGGAGGTTGAGAAGAACCATTGAAGTAGAGATTGACAGCATGGCGTGCCCTCAGACATTCCTTGTAAAACTCTAGGGGCTACAATGGCCCTGTGTCTTTTTAAATGATGTCTTCTTTCCTTCCTTTCCTCCTCGCTGCTGTTTTTCTATAGAATCAGAGTTTGCATCTTAAGACTGTTTAGGTATTGTCAGTCTTTTAAAGGAAGCCATTCTAGGATATACGTGTAGTAGCTATAGGATCTGACTATGTAGTCCAGGCTGGCCTTGACGTCACAGAGATCCCTCTACCTCTGTTATGGTTAAAAGGTTATGCCACCATACCCAATGTCTTAGGACTTTTTAAAATATACCTGTCCTCATCCCTCCTCCCAGCTTCATATACTAACACCATTCTGGGACAGAATCCGGGAATATATGCATTTTGAAAGAAGTTCTTCAAAGAACTCTGGGTAACAGCTAATTTGAGGAAACTCTGATGTCCATGAAATAACAGAGAAGTGTGAGGACACAGGTAGGCCAGCCTGCTGAAGGCAGCTCCTAAGCCTCCTTCCTGCCTTCTGCTTCTGAGCAAGCCCTGAGAAGGCAGGAACTTAGTGATTCCAGGTAGCAGGCTGCTGCCCACACAAGGCATGTCCTGAGACAGACGTGAGAAGAAGCTGTTCTTCAGTGTTAGATCTGTGTTCAGGGTGCTGTGGAGCTGGCGTGAAAGTTAATAGGCAGATTTGTTCCCTGAGCAATTGCTTATAAACTGTGAAAGAATGTCCTAAAAGATGGCCCTTCCCCTCTAAGAGCTTACACATCGTATAGGTAGATAGCCTTTCACAACTGAGTGACACATGTACAGTGCAGCTTACTCAGACTCTCCATTGTGACACAAGGGTCACACTTAGTATGCCCAGGCCCTTGAATTTCCTGAAGTACCTTGATTTTCCCCCCTATCTCTTAAATTATCTCTCTTCCCTAACACATTCGTTTATATGGGCTGAGCCATGTCCCTCTCTGTATTTTCAGTGTCTCTTTACATATATGTTCTTGGAAGATAAGGCTTTGTCTCATATTTTTAATACAATACAATAAAACTAACATCATTTTAAGCAGAAAAACAGCCTTAAACATTAAGTATATTAGAACTATCAAGCTTGCAAATTAAATTTTAAAAATCCTTATAAAATAATGTCACTATATCAGATATGCTTATATATCTGTCTCAGTGGCCATGGGCACACATTTCTGCTGAGTTTCTATTTAGAAGTGGAATTGCATAATCCTAAATTGTGCATAAACTCACTGTTAGTAGATATGTGGAGTTTCTACTATATTAGTATTCCTTGTAATTGTTCTCTATCCTTAGTAATCCTTGGTATTGTTAGTCTTTTAAATTAAGCCATTCTAGGATCTATATGTAGTAGTTCGTAGTTTTAGTTTACATTCTCTGATAAACATCCATTGATCATTTAGATATTTATGGACAAATTTATAATTTATAAATTTAGCAATTTGTAAATTGCTAGTCTAGCCATATTTTTTAATGTGCTGTCCTCTGCCTGTTGACCTTTGTATAAGTGTTCCTCATGTGTCTGAGGACTGGTCCACCACTGGTTATACGTTGCAGGTTTACTCTCTGCGCTGTGGCTTGTGTTTTCATTAGAGGTTGGTGGGGCTTCTCTTCTTATTACTTTGTCTTGTCTTGGTTTTGATGAAGCAAATTTTATTTTAATATGGTTGAATTTATCCATTTTTCCCTATGGTTTATGCCTCTTGAACATGCATAATAAAAAACATGCTTAAACTATTCACAGAGCATTACTTATAGTAGCCAAAACCTGGAAAT
This sequence comes from Montemys delectorum, assembly GCA_019843815.1. NCBI lineage: Eukaryota > Metazoa > Chordata > Mammalia > Rodentia > Muridae > Montemys > Montemys delectorum. The sequence goes on along the minus strand of JADRCD010209628.1, from coordinate 4,634 downwards.
AGCCCAAAACTCCATTACAGAAGAATAGATGATTCTGTTGTGACGTATTCATATAAAGGGATAGTATTCAGAAGTGAGAAAGACGGGACTGCTCGTGCAGGCGACGGTGTGTGGCGTACAACTTTGGAGGACTCAGGCATATAAAGTGCATACATGTAATTCTACTTACACAATCTAAAAGGAAAAATTAGTTCAATAAAATGATGAAACAAAAATGGGTAGACAATTTTACTAATTCTCACAGTGTTGTAGTATACTACTACTCTAAAAGAAAGGCCAGCTTTCTTTTTATATATATATAAAACCTCAGACAGACTCTCTAGTCTGCTAAATTCTTGGGTTTTCTGAGATCTTTGAAGTTCTTGCACTTTTTAAAAAATTTTTCCACAAACTTCTTGTTATATTTTAAAAGATATAATGATATAAATTTAAAATATTAGAGAATTTTGAAAACTAAGACAGAAAAACAAAACACAATAATGCATCATAGAATGGTCATCTTAATATCTTTCCAACCCAATCCTTCTCTTTTTTCTTTTAAAAGATTTATTTATTTATTATATGTAAGTACACTATAGCTGTCTTCAGACACTCCAGAAGAGGGTGTCAGATCTCATTACAGATGGTTGTGAGCCACCATGTGGTTGCTGGGAATTGAACTCAGGACCTTCAGAAGAGCAGTTAGTGCTCTTAACCGCTGAGCCATCTCTCCAGCCCCCAATCTTTCTCTTACATTCACTTTCTACCAAGCTATGTTAGATAGATAATATTACTATATTATATCATATATTATTTCATAGAGTATAAATTTCCCTAGCAGAATATATAGATCACGTAATTTCTTTTTGTTATTGTGGTTTTGTTTTTGTTTTTCATGTCAAAAGTTTTTTTGTGTAGCCCTAGCTATCTGGGAACTCACTCTGTAGACCAGGGTGACTTGAACTCAGAGATCAACCTGCCTCTGCCTTCTGAGTGCATGTACCAGATGATGTAATTTCAATAAAGTTCCACTCCTATCTCTTCTTAATTCAGTCTCTGCCACATTTGGTTTCTAGAATTGAAGAAAATACCTTTCTTCTACATTCTCTCAAATGAAAACATAAAATGCGTTTCTTCTAACTTTTGTGTCTCTTCTTAGTTCACAGCTGACCTTGACCAGTTTGATCAGTTATTGCCCACACTGGAGAAGGCAGCACAGCTGCCGAGCTTGTGTGAGACAGACAGGATGGATGGTGCGGTCGCCGGTGTAAACATCAAGTCAGAGATCCTGCCGGCTTCACTTCAGCCCACCGCTGCCAGATCTGCTCCCAGGCTGAACAGTATGTGTTGGGGGCGGGGGGCAACATGCCATTTTAAGTGTTTCGTGGAGCCGTGGGCTAGCCCTTTGTCTTGCTCCATCATTGCAGAACACTTTTGTCTGTTAAGAATGAAGCACCTTTTCACTGTGCCGCTCTAAACATGAAGCAGTTCTCTTTAGGCAGAAGAACTCACCATGCATTTTCTTTTAGACTGTGTCTGATGTATTCCAAAGTAGTCTCAAACTCACTTTGTAGCTGGAGATGACCATGAACTCCTGATCCTCCTACCTTCACTTTCCAAGTACTAGGATTACAGGTTCGCCCCGATCTTGAACAGTTCTAATGTAGTATAACCCACTCCTTTTGTAACTGTTGTTACAGTGTGTGGTTGGTGGTAAGGAAAGTGGTTTGTGTCCTATCCAGAGCACCCATAACAACATTCAGAAATACAGTATTGAGTCAGAGCATGGTTTTCAAATCTCTCTCTTGAATATTAACCTTATAATTATAAAAAGAAAAGCTTCTGTTTCAAAGTATCCTGAACAACTACACGTCCATCATGTCCTGATGAAATTTTACTTGGCTCTTAAAGTTTGCAGCTGCTTTTAAATTAAAGAAACCAATTCATATTTCTTTAACTAGCATTTCCCAAACTTTCCATATTATACACTTGCTTTTCTCAAAGAATACACGTTACCTCACAGGATGAGTTTCCCATGGAATATTATTTAGGAGACCATGGTGTTAAAGTATGTCATGACTGTTCTAACCCTGGTTAGTGTTCTTCTAACTAAAATAGACTAGTACTGTAATACTTGAAATTCATGAAATTTGGACTGTCAGTCTTTTTCTCACATATCAGATTTCAAAATTAAAGAAAAAATCATTGATAATAATACCACTTGGTGACCTTGAAAGTGAAGGAAACTTCTGGAATGTTCTGGGCTCCTTCCATCCTCTCCATCGTCTAATGGGCTCAAACGTGGGTCTTCACTTATTTCCTTCTCACTAGAACTTTCAGAAGTGAGGATCCAATTCCTGGAAATTCCCCAAGACTTCAGGCAGCTGCACAGAAGACTGAGTTGTCTTGTGGACACACGGAAGCAGTGTTTCAATTGGCCGGACCACTAGAGGAGGAGTCAAGAGCATAAATTCAAGCTTCACATTCCATTTATTAACAAAGAGATGAATTTCCTGAGTCTTACCATCTTTGGGTACAAAGTACAATTTAGATGAAATGACTGAACCGGGCACTGTAGCTCATGCCTGTAATTCTAGCAACTGGGAGGTACAGATCAGGGATTCAAGGTCATCCTCAGCTGCATGAGGAGCTGTGATGTGGAGACCATCCTGAGCTACATGAGCAAAGAATAAATAAATAAATAAATACATAAATAAATAAATACATAAATACATAAAAGTTTCTTGTAACTGAAACAGAAAGTCTCTAGAGGCTAGCCCAACTGGGAATATAGTAAGATATAGGTCTAAATAAATAGATAAAATAAAAATCTATGTATTGATTGACTAGGATCCTGTTCCTCTTCTCTATCAAGTGTGAGAGAATAGAGGAGCTTTCTCAGGAGACCCTGAGGCTCAGAAAGAAGACATGGGCATATAAAAGAAGACCCTTTCCACTATGTGCAAAAGCCACCTGACCAACAATGATGGCTGCTAGAGCTGAGGAAACTTGCACTGAACTTGCTCAGTGAGCAGCACAGGAGCACTGACTGAGAATACAGAGCCAGAGACCATCACAACTTTAATAAAAGCCTGCTTCTGAAAGAAAGTAGAGCATCCAGGCAGTGGCGCACTCCTTTAATCCCAGCACTCAGGAGGCACAGGGAGCTGGATCTCTGAGTTCAAGGCCAGCCTGGTCTACAAAGTGAGTTCCAGCACATCCAGGGCTATATAGTGAGTCCCTGCTTCAAACAAGCAAAGAAAAAGAAAAAGAAAGAAAGGGGAAGAAAGAGAGAAAGGGATAAGAATTCCATGTAGTAAACTGGCTTCCAAAAGTAATGTTAGAAGAGGCTAAGTGAGCCTGTGTTATAATTTTTAAAGGACTTCCAACCATTGTAGCAGTAGTGGACACTAGGCCAACTCTTCCCCTATAAACCCAGTGAATGAATAGACACGTGAAACAGTTCTTCTCAGACTACAGTGTGGCACCATGATCTCTGTGAGAAAGCAACACAAAAGGCCAGCTCTACAGCCAAACTAGCCCTGTGTGTAAGGCAGAAAGGACTGGTTTGATCCTGTTGTTCAGTCTTGTGGTTCTGAGGCAGTCTTACTCTGGGACCCTGTCAATATTGACCAGACTGGCCTCAAACTCCTGCCTCTACCTCCCACCAATCCTCGACAGCCCAGATTTTTCTTGGAGACATTTACCAAACCAAGTGCAGGTGAGAGGGACCCAAAATGAGAGGGGGGAAATGGCATATGCTATGAACAGTGGAAAAGGGGGAAAAGATATCACAGTCAAATTACCTAGAAAATAGAACCAGTGAAAAAATAAAACTCTTTAAAACAAAGAAAGTGACACAGTATATCAAACAAACAGCCAAAACTGCTCATTTCTATCCCAGTATCACTTAAAATAAACAAAGATAGAAAGGATGTGAAAGTGATGGGAGAGCAAATACAACAACCAGCATCCTGTCACCAGGAATTGTCACCAGCAGATTACACTACTTTTTAAAAGAAAAGAAAATGGAGCTAGAAACTTATTTACATAAAGTATTGAAGAAAACCAAATATGATAGAAAAGAAAACCCAAGCCATAGTAACTAGAAGAAAGTGCAAAATCATATAAAATAAACTATGAGGTTAAGAATTCATGGTAGGTGAATAAAATAGCCCAGTCAAGGAGAGAGCCAGGAAAGGGAAAAGAATGGAAAAACAAGGTTAAATGAAGATGGGAAGGGACAGAGTGTGAGCAGGAAGATGGCCTCTTAGTGGTGCTCGCCTGGACCAAGGGGGATGTCACTTCAACCCTGGGCTCTGCTGGGAAACATCCAAGTGTAAAATAAAGGAAAAAATATGTAAATGAAATTAAGTAAATTTCAGAAGGAAAAGAAATAAAAACAAAAGATTTTTTAAATAAAGTAAAACAGCACTAAAAGTACTGAGAAGTTACAAAATAATGAAGAACTGGAGAAGACAGAGCTGGAGAGATAGCTTCTCAGTGGTGAAGGGCACTTGGCTCCTGCAGAGGCCTCAAGTTCACAGCCCCCGACAGTCAGTAACTCCAGTGCCAGGGTCAGACGCCTGCCTTCCTCTGGCCTCCACACATAACAGGCAAACTTTCATATACATAAAAGGAAAATATTTATTTAT
>JADRCD010209627.1:52669-65451 GCA_019843815.1 Montemys delectorum | reverse complement strand
ATACACAGTTTATAAAAGTAAATATTTTAAAAAGATAGGAAATGATCATTTGCCTTACCATAAGGGACATAAAAAAGAATAAATGGAAGATGGCAAGAGACCAAAGATCCCAGTTCCAAAGTTCCATGACTCAGAATCTCCCTTTCCCAGCATTCCTGTTAAACTCAACTCACTTGAGGAACCTCAACGAGGACTTCTGCACAGTTCCTATATTTCCGAAATCTGGGTAGAACACTTCAACTTCCTTTTTCCCAAGGATTCGATGGATAATAACCCGGTACCACCACTTGTCCTCAGAGATCCTTACACAACAGAGATGTCCTGGTTGGATAAAATATTCTGGCATAATGTACCGATCAGAAACCATCTGGTTGGAATAGCAGCGCCTGAAGAATTCAGAAATACAGAAAACCATGGAGAAAGAAGAAAAAGATCTTCTTACTGACGTATCGGAACAAGAAAGTCTTAGCAAAAAGTAAAGAAAAACTGTAATTTTCAGATTTGTTAATGCCTATTAATGTCAGTTTTGTTACCCAAATTCTTTTCATCAACAAACCCCTTCTGAATATGAAAATCACACACTTGTTTTGTTATCTTACATTCCCTGAATATAATCCAACTTCATTTCACGGAAGTTCCTAAAATGGATACTTTCCTATATTTATGACCCACAGAACATCTGGGAAGAGGAGACAGAAAGACTGTAAGAGCCAGAATTTCAGGAAACCTGCTATGAGACACACAGCACAAACAACCAGAATAATGGCAGTATCAAGGGACAGAGTCATGTGGAAGGGGGGGATTTTTGTGGGGTCTCACGCTTACACAAAGAACTACAGGCCACCAATAACTTCTAGAAGGGGAACTGGCCTCTCCCAGGAATAAGCCCCAGTACTGGTTATCCAATGCAGAGGAGTCAGCCCTAAAACGACATACACAGAACCAAGTTGTATTTATATATATTTGTGATATGTATACATACATGTGCATGTAACAATAATAAAAGAAAAAGAGGCCATCATTTTGAAGGGGGAGAAGCAGGTGGGTGGGAGGAGTTCCAGGGAGGATGGGGGAGGAGGAGGGAGTGATACAATTCTAGATCAATTAAAAACATTCTTTTAGGTCCTCTCCGCTCGGCCATTCTCCTGTATAGGTGGCAGCCATGGCACCCAGCCGGGATGGCATGAGCCTGAAGCCCCACTTCCACAAGGTTTGGCAGCAGCAAGTGGACACGTGGTTCAACCAGCCGGCAGGTAAGATCTGCCTGGTAGGCAAAAGCGCGTCGCATTGCCCCTTGTCCCGCGTCTGGTCCCATCAGGCCCATCGTGAGATGCCCTACAGTTAGATACCACACCAAGGTCCGGGCTGGCAGGGGCTTCAGCCTGGAGGAACTCAGGGTGGCTGGTATCCACAAGAAAATGGCTCGTACCATCGGCATCTCTGTGGACCCAAGGAGGCGAAACAAATCCACTGAATCCCTGCAGGCCAATGCACAGCGCCTGAAGGAGTAGCGCTCCAAGCTCACACTTTTCCCAGCAAGCTCCAAAGAAGGGAGACAGTTCTGCTGAAGAACTTAAACTGGCCGCCCGGCTGACAGGACCTGTGGTGCCCATCCAGAATGTGTACAAAAAGGAGAAGGCCAGAGTCATCGCAGAGGAAGAGAAGAACTTCAAGGCCTTTGCCAGTCTCCGCAGGGCCCATGCCAATGCCCGGCTCTTTCGTATCCGAGCAAAAAGGGCCAAGGAAGCTGCAGAGCAAGACTTTGAAAAGAAAAAGTAATAAACGTTTGGAGAGCTGCAATAAATTTTCCATAAAGCAAAAAAACAAAACAAAAAAACCATTCTTTAGCCGGGCAGTGGTGGCACACGCCTTTAATCCCAGTACTTGGGAGGCAGAGGCAGGTGGATTTCCGAGTTTTGAGGCCAGCCTGGTCTACAGAGTGAGTTCCAGGACAGCCAGGGCTATTCAGAGAAACCCTGTCTGGAAAAAAACCAAAAAGAAAAAAAAAAAAAACCATTCTTTTAAAAAAGCATCAGTGCTTATTAATCCCCAAATATAAGCCTCTCCAGGCTCTTCTCCTTCATGCTCTTGGCTACTCCATCTCCACAATTCCCTCCATTCCTTCCTTATGGATATGCTTAATAGGCTCAGTGTTGCTTTAAAATCTGGGCTCTTTGGAGTGTTTAAACCAGAAACCTAGGTTCAAATCCTGACTCCCTTGTTTACAAGGCTGGTGGCTGGATCAGCTGTGTCTGAGGACAGTGGCTTCAGAAGTCCTGTCGCTCTCTCTGTGACATCTCCCCTGCTTTCACATTCTCATTTCACTATGGATGACTCTCCCTGGAGGACCCCACATCCCAAGCTTCAAAGATTGTATTTTCAACTGTCTGGCAGCTATTCTAAACGTCCTCTCCTCCTCTCCCCCATCTCTGACCCTTTCCTCATAGTAAGAAGATATACTGTATCTTAACTAGCGATAGAGACGTACTGGAATCTAGCTATTTGAATAAAAAGTTCTAGTTATTAGGATCTAAGGAAAAGTATATAAAGTGTACAGAAATATATAAACTACTGTATACTTCATCACAATTTTTAAAAAATTAAAATGTGAAAACTTCAAGTTGTGTCTTTCAAAACAATGAATGATATCACTCACAACCTCTACCTTTCTTTTCTCCTCCTTGGCTAAGAGGGGACCTAGAAGATGGTGTCGAGCTACATCCAAAGAGGCAACACATTATCTGGAACAGAAGACAGGAACCATCAACGTCCTTAACACACGCAGTGTCCACGTCTGCACCAATGCTTTGGCTGGAGCTACTTCAGGAAGAGATAAACGTTGCTTCTCTAGTGACCATGGCTACACAGAATCCTGACTGCCAAATCTTTACTGCCAGCTCTCGGATGCTCACCTCAGAGGCAGGGAGTGGAAAGATCTGGCTTCTCTCACCTCAGAAATCTAGCTTCTCATACCAATCCAATCTCTGAACCAGCATTCTTCATGCAGAGACTATTTCATAGTCTCTCCCCAATTCTTTCTACTCCCTTTCTTATCAACTGAAAGGTTTACTTTCCTAATTTCTCTCTAGTTTGTTCCTTTCTGCTACATCTCCCCTCCCTCTCTCCCCTCCCTTCCTCTCCCTCCTCAGACTTGCCCATTTAATGACATTCTTTTCCTCACCTCATTCATTTTCTACACTATGAATCGAGTTCTCCTTCTAGATCTCCTGTCTAAGATCACTTTTTCACCACTGTGATCAAATGCCCAGCACAAACAACTGAGGACAGTTTCAGGGATGTCAGCCCATGATTATGTCTTCACTGTGGTGAAGCAGAACATGGGAGGGAGCAGGTGGCGAACCAGAGCTGCTGTTATCTCATGGCAGCCAGTGGGCAGAGAGCAGAGGGAAGGGACAGGAACATGATATGGCCTCCAAGGACCCGCTCCACTTCCTCTAGCTCAATCTCACTTTCTATTTTTTTTTTTAGATTTATTTATTTTATGTATATGAGTACACTGTAGCTCATCATGTGTGTGGCTGCTGGGAATTGAACTCAGGATCTCTGCAGGCCCTACTTGCTTCGGCCCTGCTAGCTTCGGCATAATTTACTGCAGCTGTCTTTAGATGCACCAGAAGAGGGTGTCTGATCTTATTACGGGTGGCTGTGAGCCACCCGAACTCACGACCTTCAGAAGAGCAGTCAGTGCTCTTACCTGCTGAGCCATCTTGCCAGCCCCTCACTTCCTATTTTAAACCACTTCCCAATAATGCCTCTAAATTATGGCACCATGAATGGATTGATCACTGATCATGAGCCAGGTGCCTTACGATCCAGTCACTTAGCTGAACACTCCAGAACACTGAGAACCAAGCCTTTAACACAGCTCTGTAGTAGCTACTAGATTACCCCAATCTGGAGATAAGGTTAGACCAAAAGAAGCTGAATAATGTACAGATCTCAGAGAAAATAAGAACATTTTAAGACATGTATTAAGTACATTACAGACATAGTAGAACAGAATATAAATTTTCTAATTTGTATGTGAGTGTCTGTGTGCGTGTGTGTGTGTGCGTGTGTGTGTGCGTGCGTGCGCGCGTGTGCACTAACGTAATGTGGGGAGGCCAGAGAGACAACCTCAGGCATCACTGTCAAGAACGCTGTCTAGCCCTTTGAGACAAGGTCTGTGATTGGTCTAGAGCTCATCTACTATGCTAGACTAGCTGGACACTGAGCACTAGGGTTATAGGTGTTTGCCACCATGTCTGGAATTTTTACCTGAGTTCTAGAGATAAAAGTCAGGTCTTTGTGTTCACACAGCAAGCACTTTACAAAGCTATTAATCAAGCCAGGATAGTTATTATTTCTTTCTAAAGTATTATTATTCAACTTATGCCAGGTAACTTAGTATCATAAATATATAATATGGTAAAATAAGAAAAATACGGATGCTTTTGTAAATACAAAAAAACTACTATTTTATGTGACACAACATAATCAAAAATTGTTTACAAATGAATTTATAGTGATTGAATGTATTCACATCTTATATAGTGTTTATTAACATAGAACAGAGTTTTTCAGTAGACAAAAAAAAAAAAACAAAAAAACAAAAAAACAAATAACAGTCCATAAACCCTTGGGGCCTTGATAGCCGCCTTATAAGTCCACATAATTCAAGCTATTTTCATATGACTAAAATCTTGCTCCTCGACATTGCATCATTATTGTAACAGCAACAATAGGTAAAATGCCAGGTACCTTAGCTGAATCGAGGCAATGTCAAAACTGTTGTCACTTGTCACACATTTCAGTTAAAAAAGCAAACAAACAAAAAACAACCAATGCACCAGTCTCACTTAAATCAGTGTCACTTAGGAACGCCCTTGAAGCCAAAGCCAGGACTGCTGACACACCTTTAATCCCAGCACTCGGGAGGCAGAGGCAAGGCAGGAAAATCTCTGCGTTCAAGGCCAGCCTGGTCTACAGAGAGAGTTCCAAGACAGCCAGGGCTACACAGAGAAACCCTGTCTCGGAAAAAAACGCCTTGATAAGGCGGTATACTTCAATTATCTACTGACAAAAAACTGAAGAGCATACACAGCATTCCCAAGAATCTCAAGGAGAGGCACTTTGTATTTGAATTATGACCTAAACTAGCCTTTGGTGGGGACCCAAATTTCACTTGTAGGAAGTGGAATGGTTGCTCAGTGGTTAAAGGGCATGCATTACTTTTGCAGAGGACCCACGCTCTGTTCCCAGCACATCAGGCAGTTCCCGACCACTGTCCTTACAGCTCCAGGGACTCTAACATCTTCTGACTCCCATGGACATGTGTATCCACACGCTCCACCCCCACACAGACACATAACAGAATCATCTTTTAAAAACAGTAACCAAGCCAAGCATGGTAGCACACACCTTAAACCCCAGGACTTTGGGAGGTAGAGGTAAGAGGATATCTGTGAGCTTGAGGCCAGCCTGGTCTACATGGTGAGACCCTGTCTCAAAAAACAACACAACAACAACAATAAAAAAAAGAAAAAATGATAAGCAGTTAATTTTTAATGTAATATCAGTTACATTAAAAACTACTAATGTGATGGTAAAGATTATGTTTTAAAGTTTAATATTACTAAGCTTAAGAGAGCTAACCTCTAACCTATAAATTCTACTTGCCCAAGGACAGATAACTTCCTGGAATGCCTGGGTTATTCTTGTAATTGTCTGCTCTTGCTCTTGAAAGATAACAACCCCCATGTTTTCGATTCTCTCAACAAGCTTGCTTGCCCCTGGCTGCACTGGGAAGGTTCTGTGTACGACTGCACACAGGCACATGGATGTCTGCTTTATTACAGGTAGGCAGGAAGTTCATCACTGTGTTCTTGCCCTTGATTACACAATGGCAGGAAGTCACATATACATACGGATAGAGAGAGAGTTTGGTACAATTCATAGTCTGAGTATCTAACAAAGGGATTTGAAATATACTCGGTATATAGATATGAAGGGCTATTATTGCACATGCTTGGATTAGGAAAATATAACTATTTTCGTGAAAATGCTATTTATCATACCACACATGGATTTTTAAAACCAGTATCTTAATTTTTGCGGTTTAAGTTTCTGTCTGATAAGCATCAGGAAGCAAGAGCTTTTTGTTAGTTTACGAGTCCTGAGACCAACATGTCTGACAACTGACTAAAGCCACAGGTGCAGTAATGGCAGGAAGGGCTTACCGCATCTCAATCATCATGTCTTCAAGTAATTCTGATGAGTCTCTGCTGTAGATCCGGATGTAGAACTGACTAGGAGAGATTATATACTCCACGAAGACCCCCACAAGGGTGCTGGTGTCCAATGGAGGGAGTCTGCACAGTTTCTTGGCACGCACTGCGTCTGGAGGGATGTCGTGGTTTGCCACTGGCTGGCTGAGCTGGGGTTTGTTTGTCTCCACTTGCTACAGGGAAGGCAGGGGGAAAAGAAACCACAGAAAGCCATTAAAGGGACATTTCAAATCCCTCAAACTATCTCACGAGTCATCCTCATTACAAGCACTGGGCTCAAGCCAGAATCATGACTCAGAATGCTTGAGAAAGGAGCTACCATTTATAGCCACCGTTTACAAACATCCTTCAAGTGAGTGTTAAGCAAATGTCCCCAACAAAGCGGGGAGACATCAAGGTGAACTATGGCAGGTCCTCCCACCTGACCCTACCCGTAGTCAGTAGCTTTAACAGATGGGTAAGTTCAACTTTTCCCATGAAAGGGAAGCAAGCACTTTCATCCCAACACCTGCTCTTTCCTCTAGGCTTTCTTCCTGTTGTCCTGAGGAAGACAGCAGGCTCTCAAACTGCTCATCCCACAGTGAGAAACAACTACTAATCCTTAGCAACAACAGAGTCAGAAGCAGAGAGGCAAACACAAAAAGAAACATGGGAGGCTGAAATGAAGGAGAAAAGTTAAATGAACCAAGTAAGTGGGAACGGGTATCTGCCATCTGTGGCCACTGCCCAGGCAGGCCCAGAGCAGGCTCCTGCACTCTCTCAAGTCCCAGGCTTTCCAGCCTCTACTCCAAGGCTCAGGAATAGAGAAAGCAACAGCGTTGTCAGGCAACTTACATTTCAACCACCTGAAAAACTTTAACATCAGGCATGTGGGAAATGAAAAACAAAAAATGCAGCATAAAAGAACTGTTATTCTCCAAGAAATGGTGTCCCTAGATTTTTTTTTTTCCTAAAGAGCACCTAGTTTAAAGAGGCACTCACTCAGTCCCTCTGCCTCCTGCACAGTGGAGCACTACCCCCTCCCCAGCTGCACAGTGGAGCACTACCCCCCCACCAGCTGCACAGTGGAACACTACCCCCCCTCCAGCTGCACAGTGGAGCACTACCCACTCACCAGCTGCAGAGGCTTTACTACCACATTAGGCTTCTTGTAGAGCTTCTGTTCTGGCTCCTTGTGGTTCTTCAAAGGGCAGTCCCACGTGGTCTTCTTAACTGCTATGGTACATAGTGAATTTCTAGAGAGACTGGAGGCCCAAGCGTTAGCTTCTGTTTTCTTGTCTGGTTGAACTAAACACGAATTTCTGACTGATGAAAGCGATCGACCTAAAACAGCCAGACAGTGGTTACAGTGTGGGACTGCTGCCTCTGAGCAGCCCTGTGTGCCAGGCACCAGGGAGAGACACTGGCAATGGGAACTTGTCCCTGCAGACCTTACAGATGGAAAGACACGAGGACAACATACTAAAGGAGAGACAAACTAAAATTCTCACACTGGGAAAACAGGAGCCTGTATAATTTCTCAAACTCTGGTGAGTGACTGTCTCCTGAGTCACCTGATCACCTCATATTTTACTGAAATTTATGCATGTAAGAGCACCTGAGCCTGGCACATTATGGACCCCTCAGACCTAAGACTAACCACAGTGGATCCTAAAGAAACAAGCTCACAAGCACATTAGTAAGATGTAGTAGGCACAAAAATATTCATCATATTTGCGTAGAATAAATGAAGGCTGGAGTCTCATCCCCTAAACAGCAAAAAAAAAAAAAAAAAAAAAAAAAAAGTTAAAAATATTAATTACCTTGCTTTTACGATGGTAAAAATGGAAACAATCTAAATATCCACCAACAGGACACTGCTTAAAATGAAATAAATATATAGGAATTGCACAGGTAAAATGAAAAATACTAATATGGAAAATAATATATTAAACATAAGAAGCAAAGACACAATATTTATGTAAAATAAAAATATAAAATATAAGTCGGGTGGTGGTGGCACACGCCTTTAATCCCAGCACTTGGGAGGTAGAGGGAGGTGGATTTCTGAGTTTGAGGCCAGCCTGGTCTACAGAGTGAGTTCCAGGGCAGCCAGGGCTACACAGAGAAACCCCATCTCGAAAAAACCAAAAAAAAAAAAAAACACACACAATATATATATATATATATATATAATATAAAAATATAAAAAAATTATATTTTATGCTTTGCATAAGAAAATTATGTTATAATTACTTAATTTGTAAGAGGTTGTCAAATATACTCATTAAAGCTACAAGTATTAACTACCTCGTGTTGTTTGAATGGCTTGAAGAGCTGTTGTGATAAAAGAAGTTCTATGACTTCAGATAAGATCTTGCTCAAATGTTCCAGGTCCTGTATTCAAAGTACGTGGTATCTTGAGCGACAGGGACTTGTCTTGGAGTTCTGGGAGGCAGCCAAACTGGATTGTTTTGGCTCATCTCTTTGCCTACCCTAACCAACAATGTGAAGGGGGATTCTCATGTCTGGGACTGGGGTTTTAAGCTGCAAAGGGACAGAAACAATCAACAGTCCTATCAAGCTGTGACACCTGAGTCATGACAATGACTAGCATGATGTGCCCTTAAAGGTGCAATAGTGGCACTCATATCTGGGCCATAAATCAATGACAGACTATAGGAGGAAGATATCCAGCATAACCACTTTTAAAAATGTATAGGATGGACTGGGAAGGGAAACAGCTCAGTGGTGAATGAAGTCCTGCCTTGCAAACAGAAGGATCTCAGTTTGACCCTTCAGAATCCACATTAAAAAAACAAAAACAAAGCCAGGCCTGAAGTGTGCGTGCTTGTAATTCCAGTGCTGGAGACGTAGGACCAGCAGGATTCCTGGGTCTTCCTGGATAACTAGTAATCAGATTTCAAAAACAATTAAGTACAGAACAAGGTGGGCAGTGCTGGAGGAACACCACCCGCGGTTATACTCTGGTTTCCCAGTATACACACGCACGCACGCACGCACACCTCCCCTATACACATTTTATAAAATAAAAGCACCATATTGTTCACTCCTTTGCAAATGTTACCATTGAGGGGACTGAGCAAAGGGCACATGGGAAACTGTCTGCACGATGATAAAAAGTTATATCAATAAAAACTCTAAGAGAAAAATCAAACTGGGCTAAAAGCAAAACAGACAAACAAAAACATAATACCCTAGATCCAATGTGGTTTCCTAAAGTAAATACAGAAACAGGCAGTGGTGGTGCACACCTGCAGTTGGGAGGCAGAGGAAGGTGAATCTACAAATTCAAGGCCAGCCTGGTCTACAGAGCAAGTTCTAGGACAGCCAGAGCTACACAGAGAAACTCTATCTTGAAAAAACAAAAGGGGGTTGGGGGGGAGAGGGGGAGAGAGAGACAGGGGACACTTGTGTTGAAGTTTATTTATTATAAAAATATAAATGTACATTCCTCATACATGTGTCATATATTCTAAGAATCTTTTGCTGCATAGCCTGATAAGCATTACCTATCAAACAACCAATTCAGAATTATTCCTTCAGAACTGCTAATAACTGGACAATAAAGAAAATAACAGGCTGGAGAGATGCTCAGCGGCTAAAGCACTGGCTGCCCTGTCAGGAGACCCGAGTTTGACTCCCAGCACCCACGTGTCAGCTCCTAGAGTTCTGGCCCTCTTCTGGCCTCTGCGGGCACTGCTCATACATGGACCCCACAGACACACATGTAGACAAAACAACCATGCACATAAAATAAACATAATGTTTTTAAAAAACAAAGAAGAAAAAAGTCGCTCAGGACTATAACCTCAGCACTCAGGAGGCAGAAACAAGAGAGTTTCATGAGTTCAACATCTGCTGGCTTATACAATGATTTCCAGGCCAGCCTGGGCTACATAATAAAAACCTGTCTCAATAAACAAACAAATAAATAAGTTAAATTGTAAAAATTTAAAATTTTAAACTAATAATACAGGCTAACTTTACTACAATTATCACTAAATAGGAGGTCATTACTCAGACATTTGGCGGCCACTACGGGAGGTGTTTGGGCCATGAGATTCTATTCTTCATACTTTCTTCAATAGAAAGGGAGGTCCGCATAACGAATGCCATTAACTCACCAGGCGGCAGAGGCCTCAGGTCAGCGTCAAACACGAGCAAGTCTTGCTTGTCTTCACTGAACTCAACTCGGAGAATGTCACTAAGAGCACCGACAAGTTCTGTCACGTTTAAGAACCCTAATTGTTTTGGTGAAAGTTGCTCTTTAAAAATTAGCTGTCATTAAAAAAAAATATGGAAAGGCATGAAAACACTGAGTATATGTTAGGCAAGGCTTTCGTTTGGATTTTGTCAACCTACATACTTCAGGCTCTGAACTCAAGTGTAAAAGACTCTTTCTCTGGCAGGCAATCTAGCCTAACCATTGAACCGGCAGTCCTAGAGAGGCCTTTCTCAAGACAGAAGGTGGACAGCTGCCAAGAACAACACTCAAAACCAACCTCTGGGTGCCACACACACACACACACACACACACATGCACGCACACACATTCACATACAACTGTACTATTCTTAATGCCAACAGTTCTTCTCCTCTGCCTAGGCTTTACATGAAGACTTGCTTCTGAACAAAATGCCTTCCATGACAGCTCTGCAGAGGACTGGCCCTCACAGAGTGATTGTCTCACATGATGCTCCGATACCACACTCAATTCTTTATGACTCCTCCCACAGAACACTTGTACAAGTGGGGGTCCAGGATCAGGCAGATCATCATTCAGAAGGTCATATTTATAGCCACCCATCAGCAACCAAAGGAAACAGTTGGCAGATGACAGGGCATGGTGGTAGGTTTCCTATTTCTACTTCCTCAGATGCTAGATGTTAAAGTGTCTGCATGTTATCAGTCTCTAATAGTTTCTCGGATGATTGTGTTGTATTAACTGTGAAAACAGTTTAACTGAACATTAAACTAGGTTAAGCACGATTGAAATACAAAGGAGTTACTGTTTTGTTTAGTTTTTTTTTTTAAATTGGGTCTGCATGTGGGTATGTGCACAAGTGGGTCCCCTGAAAAGCCAGGGGTGTTAGATTCTCTAGAGCTGAAGGTCCAGGCCATTGGGAGCCACCTGACATGGGTGTTGGAAACTGAACTCCGGTCCTCTGAGCCATCACTCTAGACTCCAAATCAGTCACTTTTAATCATATATGCCAAAGATCCAAGTAAATGTTAAGCAAAAACAAGTCTCAGGAGGGAGAAGAGGATAAACAGGATGATTGGGGTCTCAAAGTTACATATATTAAATCATGAAAGAAAAAGCAATTGTAAAAAAAACAAATTATAGTTAAAAACTCTCACAAATTAAAATTTCATTCATTAAAAAAAAAAAAATCAAGTTTCTTGTCACCCCAAACATCAGTTACCTAGCAATCGCCTCCCTAGAAATAACTATTATTAACAATTTTTGTGTAACTTTGCAGAAACTGTCAAAACTTAAGTGGGCTTCGATACAAGAGTATACAAGCTATACATCTTGCTTTTTCAGTTACTATAAAGGTAATTCCACATTATTACTATATGAAACACAGCACAGATACATTCTATGATTAACTGGTGTGCTTTCTGCTCCACTGGCCCCAACAATGCGCAGTAAGGAGGCTGGCATGGTTCTACTCCCACGTCCCTCCTTCCTTCCCAGAGCCCCACCCACTCGCTTTTATACAGATCCTTTCAGAGTAGAGTCTGCTTTCAAGTATGTCCACATCCCTACTGCATCATTTTTATTTTTGCCAACCTCCTACATTTTCCAGATGATAAACTGGTCCTGCAGACACGACTTCCTGCCAGCTGGCAAGTGAACCAGCCTGTCTGCCCTGACAAGGCTACAATGAGCCTGTGTGTTCTACAAAGGGCACATAGTAGCTGCTTCTTTTAAAGTGTTAACAGTGCTGTTCCTCACTGTTGGTTACTGGACCACAGGGTCCTTTAGGCACATCAGGTCAATGGCTGACTGGTTGTCTAGCTGGGACTGAACTGGGGACCTGCACATGCTGTCTAAGTGTTCTGCCCCTCAGCTCATCTCCAGCCCTTACGAACATTTAGCTGCCATTCTTCCAAGATGAACAGATCTCTACAGTCTTCCAAGTTGTCTAAGTAACTTTTGTAACTGTATGCACTGACTGCACAGAACTGAATGGACCTGGCGGGCTTCCAGCCTTACGATTACAGCCTGAACCTCCCTCATCAGCACATTCGTCAGCCCTTTACATGTGAAGCTAGTCTTCAGCCTCTCCTTATCGTTGACATGCTCCAGGTTCAACTCACGCACCTAGAATAAATGTTCTTGTATGTGTTGTAATTTTCTCACAATATTCCCCGCCATATTATATAACAATACTTTCAGAATACCATAGTATCATCACCAACGCAGAAACAATGGAACCTCTGGCAGCGCTCACCCTTTCCTCACCCCTTTGTGGAACTGGACTT